>APFE031246873.1:0-29790 GCA_000404065.3 Pinus taeda | reverse complement strand
TTGAATTCTCACTATAATATTATTTTAATTTATATTAATAAAATTATTAAACTTATTCTAATACAATTTTTATTGAAAAACTTTTAAAATTAACAAACTTAAAATGGACAATGTGGTCATATGATGAACGTGGAGAACGTGGTCATATGATGAACGTAGTCGGCTTCTAAGTCGGCCTGCTGTGCTATAAATATATGTTTGATTTCAATTTTCAATTTAGGTTTGTAAATTCAATTTTCTTCGAACAAGTCGTGAACAAGCAATGCAGAATTTCGACATGGATATCACATTCCGAGCAGCGGGTAGTGACCAGCCCGAAACCAGTGCTGAGCATCAATCGGAGTTGAATGTGACTGCGATGCACGAAAATATGTGCTTTGAGTGCGATATGTGCTTTCACGATGTGAATGTGACTGCGATGCACGAAAATATGTTTTGCCATCATAGATATTGTTTTCGATGTTTGACTCTATACGTCAAGGCCATGATCGCTCAATCTAGTAATGTGCCTATATGCCCACATCGCATGTGTATTTCCAAACTCACAATACATGATTGTGAGAAATTCCTGCCATCTAAATGGCTTGAGATTTTAATAAAAAGGTCTGAAGAGGAAAAAATTGCAGATTCAGAGAAAGTATATTGCCCATATCCTGATTGCTCGTTTTTGATGGCTTCATCCGAATTAAATAAGTGTGGACAAGTTCCTTCTCCCTTTTCTTCCTCATCACACTCTTCGCTAACAATAAAAGCAACAAAATGCCAGAAATGCTGCCGCTTGTTTTGTATTGAGTGTAAGGTTCCTTGGCACACAGACATGTCTTGTGAAGAATATGCCCCTCAGTTGGGCGCTGCAAGTGCAGAATTGAATTTGCTTGCAGAGAACAACAAGTGGAAGCGGTGCCCGAACTGCAAACATATGATTGAACGCACCGGTGGTTGCAGGCACATAATTTGCAGGTACATGATTTCTGAGCCATGGAGTTTTTGTTTATTAGAATTTAACCATAACTTAATAGGAAAGTGTTTATGTTTTCTATTTTTTAAAATAGATTTTTATGTTCTAATATTAAATTTGTTTATCTTCAGGTGTAATCATGTATTTTGTTATCAATGTGGAAGAATTCCATGGAAGGGTAATTGTGATTGTATATGGAAGTAGAAATTATTGATGAGGAGCAGGACAGTGATGATGAAGAACATAATTATGAAGATGGAGATAGAGATGAAGATTTAAATGATGTAGATTGATGTTTAGGGTGGTAGTTAAGTTATTTCTGTTTTTGTTTTTTTAATATTGAATATTTATTATTCAAACTATAGATAATTTGAATTATAAGTTATTGTTGTAATAGAAATTAGAATAAATAATTAACACTTCATTTGTTGTTTTAGTAATGTTTTTGGAATCTCATCCATTTGTATGGTTGTAAGGGAAAAAATGTCCATCCTTTTAAATTATCTTTTAATTTAATGCTGATCTACTCATTTAATACTATTTTGTATTATGATAATGTTGTTCTTTAATACTTGTATAGTCACTTTTGGTGCTCTATATGGTCATCCATTGCTTGAACCTTTATTTTTCCTCTCAAAGTTGATGTGACCTATGGAGGATGATAGCCATAAAGATGTTGACCATGGTAATATCCTATCAAGCTTAAGATTCCTTCAAAGTTTTGGATATTGCTCATTACATCATCACTTCAATTTTGCTAGGTCCACTTTAATTCCTTCTAGATACAATTTCATCCAAATATTAAAGTGAATTAGTAAATTTAAATGATATCACCAAAATTTAATGACCTTTATGTGTTTTAAGCACCATTTTGGTATTATGATTTTATTATATCAAGAATGAATATCCAAGAAAATCACCTTTTGTAATTTAGCTAATACTTCATTAATTATAGAGAAATCACTTTGATTAGGACTATTATAGAGAAGTCACTTTGATTAGGCCAATTATGGAGGAATGATTGTGATTAGATTGAATAAAGATGACCTCTAACATTTATTAAACCATACACTCATTCATCTTTCCAAATATCTTCTAAGTAATATTTTTGAGATCCATGACAATAGAATGTCTAGATATTTGAACATATAATCAATATAATTGTGAAATTAAAAAAGAGTAATTATTTACTAGTGAACTATGCATGTAATGATTTAATAGTGATTTGTGAAACACAAAAATAAAGGACCTTTTTGTGGTAATAATTTAAGTATGTTAGAGGTCATTCTCACTGCATCTTTTTTGGTTGGGATTCTTGTAATATTTCTATTCAAAATTTCTAGAGTATTAATTCTAGCCTAAGTGTAGAGCTTTATCTTGAGATATGGGGGAGACCCTTATTTGTAGCTAGTCTAGACTTGTGGAATCCTTTCTTTGATATGGATGGTGTTGTTGAGTCCCACTGGTCAAGAGTTAGAGTGTACAATCTCTTTGATTACTTGGCCATAAATATTATAGTTTAAGAGTTCTTGGATGTTGAACCAATGAAGCTTAAAACATGTTGGAGAAATCACCACGTTGGTGAAGATCAAATTGCTAAAGGGATTGATAGTTTATTAGTGGTAGAAGCCTTGGTGGACAAATTTAATAATATTTGTTAGTGGATTATGTTAGAGGGCGAGTCTAACCACTCACTAATTTTTCTAGAGATTAAAAATCCTTCCTAGATTAAAGATGAATATTTTGTAAGATTTTTCAAAGAGGGTTGGTCCTCTGTAACACCCATCCCTTGTATGTAAAACTTATCTAACCTAAGATAGGAAAACATAGGTCTTATGTGTAACAAGAAAAGTAAATACTTTATTATGAAATAAATAAAATAATTAATAACTTGGAAAATGGAGAGACCAAGAGATGAGATACTTTCCAAATCCCATTGCTTAATGGGAATGGATAATCCTTTCATGATAAGAATTCTACATCCAAATCTAGGTGAGACTAATGGATTTCAAGATAAATATCCATTAAACTACTTAGCTCGAGGAAGATGACAAGTTAAGAAAAACATAAAAGTCTTGTAAGAGATAAATGAAAGCTTTTATGAGGAAAATCCTGGTGATAAAGGCGGGTGTTTTTCCGAAAAAGCTTGGAAAATGGATTAAAAAAGATCTATAAAAGTGGGACTACTTTAATGGAAACAATATCATTAAAGAGGGTATTAAATACCAACTGTAGAGATCAACAAGAGGGAGTTGATCCATGGTAGCAATTCTCACCTCTAGGGTGAACTCGTGGAAGATAGTCTAAATTGGGTGGTGTGCTCAGTTTTTCCCAAGTGACATCCTTTCGAATAATCTAGTTGCATGGGATGTTTATATGTTGACTCTTACTCTCTATATTTTCAATTTTGAAGCATATAAGAGAAAATGCTTAGGTTTTTTTTACATATAAATTGATTGAATAATGTACATATGACTACTATGAATGAGTAGATTTTCCTATGTTAGGTGTGGGCATGAGTTAATTACATATGAGTGCATGGGACATCCATTTCATATCAATTCAATCCTAGTTAATTTTATTAGTAAAACATAAGATGTGGATCTTATGCAATATTGGTGTTATTGTGTCTTTTGTTTGAGACACTGAATAATCGTGCTTGAGTCAACTATGTAAATTGGGTAACTATGATTAAGGCTTAACTGCATAAAGTATGGTGAAGATTATTTATGCTATGAATTATGCATCCAATGCTGCTCTTTTAACTAAGTGTTCATAATCCCTAAGATACACAAGTTAACATTACATGAAACATGTTATCATTACATGTGTTAAAGTAATTATGTTGAATTTTCATTTATGCGAGTATTGAGGTAAGAAAGGAGGTATTTTTTTATGCATAATCTTGACCTTGGATGATTGTTTCTTTGAGTTATAATACGTGTCGGAAATAATACTGAGGGGGGGGTGAATCAGTATTAGCAATTTAACAATATTTCATTTCCATAAACAGATTTATATAGGCTACTTCTGTTAATGCAATTTGCATATATACGTAATTGTGTTTAAAGCAACCAATGTATACCTTATAAACTTATAATTTAGTTAGTTGATTTTTAATTTTTGTATCGGAACCATATAAGCAGTAACAAGTATAGTAAAAACAGATCAGACAATCACACCCAATAACACAAGATTTAAGGCGGAAACCCAAAGTGGGTGAAAACCATGTGTTGCAATTCATCTCTATCTTCTTTTAATAAGAAACTTCCTTTTACAATATTTCTATACTAGTGCAGTCTTATACTAGTACGTGGGCTTCTACCTATAGGAGGCTACAACCTTCTCTCCCTCTCGAGCTTCTCCTAGAAGGGAGCTACAACCCCCTTAGCTCTTGTACTAAATGATGTACTAGTACGTAGGTGCTGACCTATAGAAGGCTACAACCTTCTCTTTTCTTCTAGGGACCACGTTTCATAAATTTTTAGACTCGATCCATCAATAGCATCAATCAAACACCAAAATATATCTGCATCAATAAATCTCCCTTGCACTAACCAAAACTGAATCAAACAATCACTTCTTTGAATGTTGTAAACAGAATATGGTAACAATACCAGAAGCTAAGCCAAAACCTATAATACTGCAATAACAAACAGAAGTAGCTAAAACATATTTTATGAGACGTACGCTACTTCAGTGTGTGGAACCCGCATTCATACACTGTTATATGAAGGTAAACATGTGTATACACTGTTTTGAAATGTTCAACCAATGTGTTTACATGCCTTTGCTATATTGAACCTGCGTACAGATCTGTGAAAGATGATTTAACCTTTACAACTATTCAAACATCAATTATATCCACATCATCAGATTTATAGATTATGACATGCGCCAATTATAAAAGATCAAAACCACACAAAGATACTTCTCTTCAAGCTTTAAGATCTTGACCCATCAGTAAAACTTATCCTTCTTCAAGTGCTGAGGTTCCTCCTTGATTCAGATCCAGCTATGCACCATAACCAAATGACTAGTATTCTAGATCTTGCTTTTCATTAGATATTCAATACTTTAGTGCCTTTGCCTGATGATCTCCTCCTCATTTTATATTCTTAGGCCTTACTCAATACCATGGTCCAAAACCACTTAGAATCAATACCTTGGACCAAATATCTGGGGTCAACACTTCGAATAAGATACCTTGGACCAATACAATGGGTCAAAATACCAAGGACCAAATACCATAGACCAAAATCAAGTTTTGCAACATGTACACTATTTTCCTTGCATGAAAGTGTGTGTATATGCATATGTGCCTTTTGGTTGGCGAACCTGCGTGTATATACGACTTTGTCAAGAGGAACCTGCGTATATTTCTTTTTCCTTCATTCTGAGAGCCTGAACTGCGATCTGTCATCCAAGTGAGTTGCCATCAAGGACAACACTTGTTTCATAGTGCCAAACCTGTTCGATAATGCTAACAATCTCCCCCTTTGAACTTGATGGCAACGCCAAGTCATTCTCCGCCTTTGTCATCGAGGCCAAAGGGTTATGCTCCCCTTGAGTACATGCTTTATTCTGTGATATGCTAAAGTGTGTTGTTCATGCTCCCCCTGCATGTAAGCATGGTCTACAAAAAAATGTTCTACATGAAGAAGGTGACTCTATACATCATAAATGACCTTCCTATCACCAAAAACTCATACATACATCCATCTCCCAACCAAGTGGGAATATACCAAGATTGACTCATCCACCCAACCATGTGGGGATACACAATAAGTTTATACATGGTAAACAAGAACATTACATCATCCATCTGAGGCGTAGTGGGGAAACATAATAGGTCATTACATGACCTTGATAATAAAATATATACATGACATAGAGACATAATATCTAAAACAAGACTCTAATAGTCATCAACAACTATCATAAGCCGCATTTTTCAATCACCATCCAAACCAGCAACCATGATCTCCCTTTGCACCTATTCCACCTCAAACAAAAACAACTTTGAAATTGTACCAAGATATTTTAAGATAATGCCAACAATGCATTATTATAAGTATTTGCTCCCCCTGAACCTGTGCCAGATGATCACTGTCAGGCCCATATCACACTTTTTTCATCCTGAGTCTATCCCACTGATATTCTTGAAACCAATGTATACGCGACTGTATCTAGAGAAACCAGTGTATGTATGCGTATATGGTTCATCAAACTCATGAAATAGATAAGTATCAGCGGCAAGAAGATGCATCAACTACTCCCACCTTCTCTGTGAAGTATTCAAATGTCTCTCTGGGTAGTGGTTTGGTGAATATATCAGCAACCTATTCCTTGGAGGGAAGATACTCCAATTTGACCTTTTGTTCAAGCAATTGTTCCTGGAGAAAATGATATTTGATAGGTATATACTTGGTCTTGGAATGCATGATAGGATTCTTTGAAATACTAATTGCACTTGTATTATCACTTTTAATGGAGATGGGTGGAGTACATATGATTTGAATGTCTTGCAATGTTTACATCGTCCAAAGAAGTTGTGAGTAGCAAGATGCAGTAGGAACATATTTTGCTTCAGCTGTAGATAATGCAATTGAACTTGGTTCTTGTTCAAAGAAGACACTAATCTAGAACCAATAAAGAAAGCACCACCACTAGTGCTTTTTCTGTCATCCATGCTTCCTCCCCAATCTGCATCTGTATATGCATGAAGTGTGAGATCTATATCTCTAGGATACCATAAACCAAGGTTTTGTGTTCCTTGAAGATATTTGAAAATCCTTTTGACTGCTTGAAGGTGTGTTTCCTTTGGATTTGCTTGGAATCTTCCAACTAATCCCACTGCATGCATGATTTCTAGTCATGGACCTGTTAGATAGAGTAGACTACCAATAATGGATTTGTAGGTTGGTTGATGCACTGTTGCTGATTCATCACTTCCGCTGAGGCTGCATCTTGTTACCATAGGGGTACATACTAGTTTAGCATCTTCCATTCCATATTTCTTCAAGATCTGCTTGAGGTACTTGGTTTGTGATAGAAAAATACCATTTTTATTTTGTTGAACTTGTAAACCAAGAAAATATGTGAGTTCACCAAGGAGGGACATTTTAAATTCCTTCTGCATTACCAAATCAAAGTTTTGACTCATGGATTCTTCATTACTACCAAAAATGATATCATCGACATACATAACAAGTATTAGCAATTTATCATTGTCAATTTTTATATATAGATTGTTATTAGCTGATGCTTTTGAAAAACCTTGTTGATGAAGGTATTTGTCAAGACAATAATACGAGACCCTTGGAGCTTGTTTTCGACCATAGAGGGCCTTTCTAAGTCTACATACAAGTTTTGGATCATTTCCAAGGACGAATCGATCTCGTTGCACAATATATACTTCTTCTTCTAGATCTCCATTAAGAAATGAACATTTCACATCCATTTGGTATACTTTGAACTTCTGAAAGCTAGAAAGAGCAAGGAAAACTCTTATGGCGTCAAGTCTATACATTCTTTTTGAGCATATCCTTTACAAAGAAGTCTAGCCTTGTTTCTAAAAACTTCCCCATTTTCACTCAACTTGTTTTTGAATATCCATTTGGTTCCAATGATATTTTTATCATGAGGTCTAGGAACTAAGTGCCAAGTACTATTCTTTTCAATTTTCTCAAGCTCTTCATTCACGACCTTTACCCAACATTCATCTTTCCATGCTTCATGTACATTTTGCAGTTCGATGGAGGAAAGCAATGCTAGATAGCTTGAAGCTTCTATAATATTTCTTCTTTTCTGTACACCTACCTCTTTCTGTCCCAAAATTTGAGTCTCTGGAGGATTTTTCTGAACATATCTCGATGGTATATTTTCTTCTTCTATTATCTACTCTTATGGTGCTTCATCAGCTTCTTCTTCTTCAACATTAGTCTAATTTGATGTTGAAGGATAATCCTCATCTTCTTCCCACACTTCAATTTTTACCTGCTTTGGAATTTCGCCTGCTTCATCAACCACAACATCAATACATTCAATAATTTTCTCTAGTCTTTTATTATAACACTTGTATCCTTTACTTTGCGAAGAGTAACCAAGCACAAGGCCTTCATTTTCTCTAGGTTCAAACTTGCCAAGTTTTTCATCAGTCCTTTTGATGTAACATTTTCTTCCAAAAGCTTTGAAGTATTTTACACCAGGAGTCTTACCATACCAAAGTGCATGAGGAGTTTGAGTGTTTTTTACTCGAACACTTGTTTTGTTGAGAATAGTGATGACCACAAATGCAGCTTCACCCGAGAAGGTTGCAGGAGTTCTAGACTCATCTAGCATAGCATGAGCCATTTGTTGAACAGTTATGTTCATCCTTTCTACCACTCCATTTTACTGAGGAGTCCTTGCAGTAGATGATTCCCTTATTATTCCATGTTCTTCACAGAAGTCAAAGAATTCATCCGAGGTGAATTCCCCTCCTCGATCAGACGTGAGACATTTGATTTTGTGATCTGATTTGTTTTCAACCAAAGCTCTGAAGGCTTTGAAATTTTCAAATGCTTCGTCTTTATGCTTTTGAAGTCCTATCCAACACATTCTCCAAAATTCATCAATGAACAATATAAAGTATTCTTCTCCACAAGGTGACTTTTTCCTTTATGGACCACATAAATCAGTATGGAGAAGTTCAAGTGGCTTACTAGCTGATCCTTCCTTCTCACGGAAATGTGTTCTAGTTTACTTACCGAATTGACATGATTTGCATATTGTATTTTCTGGAATTTTGATGTCAGGAAGATCACAAACAACCTAGAATTTGATTGTTTTCCTTATCTAAGGGAATCTTAGATGCCCCAATCTTCTGTGCCATAGCCAGTGTTCATCATTTTTGCTTAGATAGCACTATTGTTGTCCTCCCTTGAGTATGTATAAATTATTTGGAGTTATTATGCCTTTGATCACTATTTCTCCTGTATCAAGCTCACAAAAAACACATCCATTTGATCAAGATATTACCTCATTTCCTTGATCACACATTTGACTAACACTAGATAGGTTATGCTTTAATCCATAAACATACATAAAATTTCTATCTTTAACCTTTTATTTTAAGAGAATAGAGCCTTTACCTTTTATCACTATAGAAGTGTCATTTCTAAATGAGACCTTCTTTTCCTTTTCTAAAGCACTATATGACTGAATCTTTTCTTTATCACCTGTCATTTTTTTCAAGCATCCACTATTGATGTAGCATTGATTTTATTGTCCCTCTGCATATAAGGCTATACCACATCTTTCAGTTTGTGGTTCTTTCTTTCTCCATGCTTTGGGACCTAATGAAGCTTGCTCCTTCTGAGATGTTTTCCGAAATTTACTCCTACATTCAAAGTCTTCATGACCGAAGTTGTTACAGATAAATCATTCTATTTCATTTTCAAGAGCAGAAACGTTATTGTAGGTCCTTTTCATGATCCCAATCACAATTATTTGATTCTGTGCTTCTCTAGTCATGATGGTCTTGTAAGAAACATGTTGAGTAGTTTTTTGTCCAAAGTTATTACATGAAAAACATTGGCCATTAAAGAAATTCCTGTGATTATCGAATCTACTAAATTGGTGATTATAGTTTGCATTGACATTCATTCTTGAAGCAAATTGAGAATGATTTATGTGTGGTTGGTTATAAATTCTATTCATCCTTGAAGTAGATTGAACTCGATTTACCTGGTGATCTGCCTTAAGCCTTTGCTGATGATTGTCAAACTGTTCACTTCTCTTTGCTACATCAAGATAGCTTTTGGAGGTTGATGGCTTTTGTGCTTGAGATGATTCTTCAGTATATCCCAGACCTGTCTTTGTTATAGGAGAACGGTGTATTTTTATAATTTCTTCTAAAGCTTCTGATCCTTTAGCAAACCTAAGATTGAGAGCTTTTGTTTTCTCAATTTATTTTCCTAGACCCACAATTTCACATTGTAACTTTTCATCACATTTTTCCCTTTTAGCAAGTTGAAATGATAGAGTATCTATAATCATACTCTTTTCTTCTAAATATATTTTAAGTTTAGAAAGTTCTTCATAGAGACCATCTTCATCTAAAGGATCCAATAAATCATCATCTTCCAAAGCCATAAGAAGTCTATAATCATTACTATTTTCATCTTCATCACTATTTCATAAACCATCACTATCTTCATGGGTATAGTAGCATTTCTTATTTAAACATTGTTTTATATTCCATTTTGTTGATTCCTTACCTTTATCAAGCTTATATTTGTGAGGCACCCACTCTTCCACAAGAAAAACATTGGAAAGGTAGTTTAGTTTTGAATCTTCCAGAACCCCATTGAAGTTTCTTGACAAAGTTTGATTCTTCCTCTCTTTTTGATGTATGTACTGATTCATTGAGTTCTCCTTTTCCTGAAGCTTTGAATGTAGCTTCTCTCATATCTTATGCACCCCCTTTTTTCATTTCGAAAGCAGTTAGGATTTTGTGTAGTTGTGACATAGTAATACTCTGAAGATCCTGATTTTCTTCTACGGCATAAACTTTTTATTCAAACTTAGAAGACAAGAATCTTAAAACCTTTTCAACTAAAGTAACTTCTTTTATGACTTCACCCAAGTTTTTCATGCGATCAGAAATCTCATCTATACATAAGAAATAATTAGCTATACTTTCATATTTGTGCATTCTGAGAGATTCATATTGAATTCTAAGAGATTGTAGTTTTGAACGTTTTACCTGATCGTGTCCTTCATAGCTTAGAATGATCTTGTCCCATATTTCTTTGGCAGTTTTGAGCTACATAACCTTGATAAATTCTGATTGTGACAGACTCCGCAATAGACTATTGATAGCATTCGCATTTGTTTCATACTGCTTTTTACCTGTCGTATCTATAGGAATTGCCGATGGGAATGTGTATCCTCCTTCCACGATTTCCCAAACATTTGTTCCAAGAGATTGAAGATAGGTTGTGGTTCTTACCTTCCAATAGACGAAGTTACTCCCATCAAAGATTGGTGGTCTAATGGATGCCTCTCTTTCATAGTTACTCATGATGATAGATCTTCTTTCAACCGATCAAGCTTCTTCTGAAGGGCCTACTCTGATACCAATTGTTGGAAATAATATTGAGATGGGGGGTGAATTAGTATTAAAAATTTAACAATATTTCATTTCCATAAACATATTTATATACGCTACTTTTCTTAATGCAACTTGCATATATACGCAATTGTGTTTAGAGAAACCAGCATATACGTTTTAAACTTATCATTTAGTCAGTTGATCTTTAATCTATGTATCAGAACCATATAAGGAGTAACAGGTACAGTAAAAATAGAGCAGAAAATCACACACAAGAATGCAGGATATAAGGTGGAAACCCAATGTGGCTGAAAACCACGTGCTACAATTCGTCTCTATTTTCTTTTAATAAGAAACTTATTTTTACAATATTTATGTATTGGTGTAGTCTTATACCAGTATGTAGGCTTCTACATGCAGAAGGCTACAACATTCTCTCATTCTCCAGCTTCTCTTGGAAGGGAGATACAACCCCCTTAAATCTTGTACTAGCTGATGTACTAGTACATAGGTGCCGACCTATAGAAGGCTACAACCTTCTCTTTTCTTCCAGGTATCACGCTTCATAAATTTTCAGACTGGATACATCAATAGCATCAATCCAACATCAAAATATATCTGCATCAATCAATATCCCTTGCACTAACCAAAACTGAATAAAAAAAATCACCTCTCTGAATGTTGTAAATATAATAAAGTAACAGTACCGAAACCCAAGTCAGAACCTAGAATACTGCAACAACAAATAGAAGTAGCCAAAACATATTTTATGAGACTTTCACTACTTCAATGTGTCGAACCCATGTTCATACGTTGTTATATGAAGGAAAACATGTGTATATGTTGTTTTGAAATGTCGAACGAGCGTGTATATGTGCCTTTGCTATACTGAACCTGCATACAAATATGTAAAAGATGATTTAACCTTTAAAACTATTCAGACATTTTTTATACCCATATCATCAGATTTATAGATTATGACATGTGCCAATTATAAAAGATCAAAACCACACAAATATACTTCTCTTCAAGATTTAATATCTTGACCCATAAATAGAACTTATCCTTCTTCAAGCACTCAAGTTCCTCCATGATTCAAATCCAGCTATGCACCATAACCCAATGACAAGTATTCTAGATCTTTTTCTTCATTAGATATTCAATACTTGAGTGCCATTGCTTAATGATCTCCTCCTCCTTCTATAGTCTTAGGCCTTACTCAATACAATGGTCCAAAACCACTTAGAAGCAATACCTTGGACCAAATACCTGGGGTCAACACTTCGGACAAGATACCTTGGACCAATACTATGGGTCAAAATACCAAGGACCAAATACCACAAGCCAAAACCAAGTTTTCCAACATGTACATGCTTTTCCATGAGGGAAAGTGTGTCTATATGCATATGTGCCTTTTGGTCAGCAAACCCATGTGTATATGTGGCTTTGTCAAGAGGAGCCTACATATGTCTCTTTTTCCTTCATTCTGAGAACTTGAATTGTGATATTTCATTTGAGTGAGATGCCATCAAGGACAGCACTTGTGTCATAGCACAAAACCTGTGTCATAATTCCAATAATATATGCATCATAGTTGAATTGGAATTTTGTATTAAGGTTCTATTTATTGAACCTAAGAGTCCACAACATGAATCTGGTAAAGCCTCAGAGGACTTGTATTATTGTACACAAGGGGTATGGCTCATTTCTTTAATGTTATCAGAATTTGAGGAATATGGGTATAGGGTATTATAAGGATTTGTTCATGTAATACTTGTGACGATTGATTGAATTTTAACTTCAACTGAATAAAAAATTAAGGAATGGGGTCCTAGTAGGTAATTCTCATATTAGGCTCACACTGTATGTTACAAATGGTATGTGAGCACTAAGTTCAAATCTTGTGGCCTAATGTTCACCACACTTATGCAAGGTACAAAGGAGTTGTAGGTCGTAATGAAGGGTTCAATGATAAATTGCTAAACAAAAAGTATTCTAGAATCCATCCAAGTTCAAATCAAGCCTTGAAACAATTTTTTGTAATAGGAAAATGTATACTATAGCATATATTGTATATATATTGATTACTTGAAATCAAAGGACTAAGGTTGTTTGAAATAAGAGATATTTGATTTAAGAGTGGTGTCCCCTAGGTTACTTGACAATCATATAACTAATTGTGTTTCTGATTGCATAAGGGGGATCAATTTAAAACAAAAGTAGTCCATCAAGATGGTGTCAAAGTATTATAAGGAGTGTGTTCATGGTTAAGATTTAAGACTCAATGATATCTTATATGGGGTGGGAAATACATGAATGATGTTGCATAAGATAAAAGATGGGGAGAATAAACATAACACCTTGTTAGTGAGTGAAAGTTAATTGAATATTATGTTTATCTCCTTGTGACAATAAATGTGATAAAAATTCAACTTCTGTGGGTAGGTACCTTAACTAGTAGGGTTCATTTTATTTTCTTGCTGGCCTTCTTTGGGAGCTGAACATTATATTCTATTCTTAGGTCATTAATTGTGGTCATATATATGGCAGAGGGTGAGCAACATATCTAGTTGATATAGAGAAATAATAATGCATGCACTCTTTTCCTATTGACTATGCGTAGAGTGATACCTTTGATCAATTTTGATAGTCATTCGAACTCTATCTCGAAGCTCAACCTACAAAATTTTACATGCAAATAAGTACTACTCACAATAACCTACATGCTACTTAAATTTTTTGAGGCACATTATTTCTGTGTAACTTGGTTATTTATTTCCAAATTCGGAAGGTTATAATGGATAAAACATTCTTTGTAAATAAGATTGGATTCCATTTAAAAAAATTAGTTGTTGCTTGAAGAATCACAATAAAAAATAGAAGTTGTGGAAAATACACTTGACATTACAGTGTCGAACAATAATCAGCCACCCACAAAATCGATTGTGAATATTAAGGTAATCATAATTTTCTTCAATGATTGGGTTACGTGTAAACATCAATTTAATAACCTTCCCATGCCTGAGTTACTATAAATATGATGTTTACAGTATTTAATAACTTCTCCAAAGTTGTAGATCGTAGATACTCAGAATTATCATGTTCTACAGTTAACCCGTGGTGAACTAATTTCCATCGATCGTTGATGGAAAATTCTCATTCCTCCCTTATTGAGTGGATGAAAAACGGAAAAATAAGGATCTCCATGTTGATTTTTGATGCCACTTTTCTATTTGTCGTATCTATTTACCTAGAAACATTAGATTAATGAGTGAGTTTCCACAAAATTATTCATTCATTTGGGATAATGGTGATCTTATCGGTTACCTCCATAAAACATTTCAATTGGATAATTCTTATCAATGAAATTACCAATCTCAGTTATATTCTACAAAGACATTCTAGTTTAGAAAAAGAATTTAATTAAATACTAACACCATATTATGCTATGGGTAATTTTGGAAATAGGAGCAGTGTGTATTTTTTTTCCATGAGACAATGTAGTCAGTGGATAAAGCTTGACGCTTATCCTTATCGAAATTATTTTGCACATCTAACATACCTCAACTTTCATATAAAATGAGCTCATAAAGCCCGGTGAAGTATTGATGGGACATTGTCTGTTTTATGGAATTATTGCAAGTTTGGAGTTGAAGACCCACAAAGAACCAATTGACCCCTTCACCCTCCATATCGATATTTACATGCTTCAGTGTTCATATTTGCATTCGAAGATTAAAGGAACATGGAATATATTGGCGTGAGGGTTCAGATAATGGAGGAATTATCTCCTCTTCAAATTAAAGTGAAGTCAACTAGGGGAAAAGTGTAGAGATCGATATCTTTGTGTAGACTCAGATTGTGATGTAGTAAGGGCATAACATATGTGGTGTGAGCGTCTAGGTTGAATATAAGTGTTCTGAGGAGTTGACAAAGTGGTGCAGTGTTGTTTGGCATCCCTACTATACACTGATTTATTTGACTCTTTAGGAAAGGATGAAAATATTGTGTATGGTTGTTGCAAGCAGAGTCAAGGGCTAAGTGAGTGTGTTTAATTGTTGAAAAAATTTCCTGGTAGAATGGGCTGCATTGCATCCACTGGAAACGAGGCTCGGACTCTACTTTCATTCTCAATGTGGGAGGGGGGAGATGAGAAAGCATCGAATTCAGTATATTAAAAGACTAGCAAGCTCCTCTGGTCATGAATGTACCTTGCCATATTGGCATCGAATGGAATCTTGCAATGGAAATGTTGGGGTTGGCCATGGAGGCTCCCTTTGTTGTCGTCAGAAATCTGGTTGAGAAAAGAGGTTGGTTCGAAGATAAATATACAATTATGGCTCAAATTCCTTATTAAAGGAGAAAAGCATTCCGCAGGGTGACTATTTTACTCTTCGGCACCAAGAAGGAGAATCCATTACATTCTATGAAGGGTTTGACTTAGCTCATGTGAATTTGTAATCCTTAGAACCATATTCAAAAAAAAAAATTCTTATGCCAACGAGAGTAGGAGGGCACTATCAAGTTTGAACCCTAGATAGTTGCTGCTCATCAGAAGTAATCCATCATGATTCGTTATCGTATGGTCTTTCAAGACTAGCACATGACAATATTCTAACCCATAATAGTTTCAAAGCTATGTCTTTGCACGACAACATTAACTTTAGCTATCTTGTCCTCTCATCGCAAGCGAGGGTGTGACTTTTTTTTGAACGATTATCCACTTAAGAAATCAACATATTTAGTGTAAGCCATAAACCTAGAAGGTAACAAATGAATTTTTATGCATTATGATCACGACTTGTGCTAGTTACATATAATAGGAAGTTGGATCTTTTGTCCATCGCTCACGGGAAAATTTTTAGCCGAAACAAATATAAGATACTTATTATAAGCATGTTGAATTGACATATTCCACTAAGGATTTCAACATTTTCTCCTTTTTTTGATGCTAGAATATTTGGTACGATACAAGTGATGGAACTGTCAAAATGTTTAGAAATAGGAATCTAGGAGCGAGATTTAGAAATGTTTGGGGAGAAACCTCGAAAGGCTACAATGAAAAAGAAATTCTGATGGAGTAAAGAGGAAGGAAAGGAAATATCAAACAACTAACACGATTATTTAATAAGTACAAAATGTCACACCTCAATGAGTTAGTTGTTAAGGTGACTACTTATCCCATGATGTGAGGATTAAAGTTCTACTTGGTATATCTATGAATGTTTTTCAAAACTTAAGTTATTGTTGAATGCTATTGTGAGAATGGAATACTCTATACCATGATACTTGCATAGTTTAAATGGTTATGACAAAACTAGAGAAACAAACAATTTAGTAATAATTGTAAAGTATTTTTATTGCCATCTTTCTCTCTCATCACAAGCGAGGGTGTGGCTAGTTTGTGAATGATTATCCACTTAAGAAATCAACTTATTTAGTGTAAGTCTTAATCCTAGAAGGTAACAAATTAATTGCTATGCATTATGACCATGACTTGCGCTAGTTATAGATAATAGGGAGTTTGATCTTTTTTCCATTGCTCACGTAAAAAATTTTAGCCGAAAAATATCTAAGTTACTTGTGATATGCATGCTGAATGGAAAAATTCCACTAATGATTTCAGCATTTTCTCCTTGTTTCGATGCTAGAATATTTTGGTATGATAAAAGTGATGGAATTGTCATAATGTTTTGAAATGGGAATCTAGGAGTAAGAATTAAAAAAAATTGGAGAGAAACCTCTAAAGGCTACAATGAAAAAAATGATTCTAATGGAGTAAAGAGAAAGGCAAGGAAATATTCAAAAACTAACATGATTATTTAATAAGTAGAAAAGGTCAAACCTTAATGAGTTACTTGTTATGGTGACTACTTATCACATGACCTGATGATTGAAGTTCTACTTAGTATATGTGTGAATGTTTTTCAAAACTTAAGTTATTGTTGAATGATATTGTGAGAGTGGAAGATTCTATACCATGATACTTGCATAATTTAAATGGTCATGATAGAACTAGAGAAACAAACGATTTAGTAATTATTGTAAAGTATTTTTATTGCATCGAAAGTGGGATGTTATACCCACAGTAATAATGATATATTCAATTTGATAATGGGTAGTGCATATATGAGAATAATAATGAATATATTATGTAATGAAATTTATGTATAAGTAAGGAAGGGAATAAGTGATTGGATTAACAATTTGATGATATGGTCGTCATGTTATTCTACTCATACTAAAATCAAATTAGGATTTGCATGATTCTTTATGCAAGGACACCGCTTCATAAAATACAACTAATGCTGATAAAGGTAGTCTTGTCAAGGACATAGCTTAAGGGAATAAATATCGTAAGTATGGAAATGTGAAGGGAATAAATGTTGAAGTTTTATGATATAAAGTTTAAGTATTTTTCTTTCCATGTATCATGCAAACCATAAAAAATGAAAGTATATAAATGGAAACTATATCATCAATAGGTAGGAAGTCCATGACATACTATCAACATTAACAGAGGTTGATGGTGAATTAAGTGGGTGCCATCCTAAAATTAGTTCTCAAGATTTTGATATCTATTCATAAAGGTTCCCATGAGGAATCCTTAACCTCATGAAGGACACGTCGTTGTATATGACTGTATTGAAAAAAAAAGTTTCTCTCAACTTAATGTTTGATTGCTACATCAAAATTTCGGAATCTAATTTTGCAGTTGGGAAAAATGCTATGTTAGGTCCCTATAATACTAGTGATTACCCCATTACTATTGTAGTTGTATCCCTTATTAATATTGTTGTTCTCCTATTGTCCCCATAATGTTATTATTGTGCCCCATAGAATCCCTCTATTGTTATTCTTGTGGCTTTATATTATTATTGTTAGGTCAGCTGGGTTATATTGTGACTCCTTAGACTCCTATATATAAAAAGAAGATTTTGTGATTTGAATCATGCAAGAATTGTTCATTTTTATAATGTAAAGGAGTTTGCCCCCTCGAAGAGGCTGAATTCTAAGGTTTTCAACTATCTTTTCTATCTTTTTGTGAGCTGGTTTCATAACATTTGGTATTAGAGCTTTGGATTTTAGGGTTTCGCTACTCCAAATAGGTCATCGTGGAATTTTCGCTATAACTTCTTTTATATGATGTTTCAGAAGCTAAGAAAAAACCCAATTGAGGCAAAATTGTACTGAACCTCCGGTCCAAATTTTAGAGCTTTTCGCATTATAGTTGCGGAGTTATGATTTGAGGAAGTTGGTCTTTTTGGAGACTCCTCAATTACATTCAAAACAAGTGACCTAGGGAAAATCATCATAAATTTCTCTCTAAGCATCGGATTGAAATTTTGTAAGAAGGCACAGAAAGAGGATGGACTGTAGTATTTTGTATATATTTTTTAGATCCAAAAGTCGAAACAGTGGCCTGTGGCATGTCGTACAAGTTCGATCTACTGAACTAGTCTATAATCAGGTCATTATGGGAGATTTTCCATAAATATTCCCTGGAGAATCCAATTTTGGTCAGAATGTTGGCATTAGAAAGAGGACATAGAGGGCTATTGCAGGTCACAATTTTAGAATTGGATGATTCGAAATTATAGAGATACATCAGATTCAATATCAAGCTCCTACAAAGTGAAAAAAGGTGTGTAGTTTTTTTTAAATTTTTCCATAAGCTTGCTTTAAAAAATTAGTTTGAAGGACTTCAAAGGGCATATTAAAGCATTATTATTGGTAATTGATTCCCCGAAGAAAGAAAATGCAAACACCTAGTAAGCAACTTGAAATCTCTAGCATGACTCATGAAGAAGAGGAACAAATGCAACATGATATATCAAAATTACGAGAAAAAGTGCAACAAGTGTCGCTTGCACAAAAAGTAACAAAATCTAAGATGGATGGTTTAAAGAAATATGTAGAAGCTAAGATGGATGGTTTAAAGAAAGGCATAGAAGTTAATATGGATTGTGTAAAGAAAGGTGTAGAGGCTAATATGAATGACGTGGAAGCTAAGATGGACGGTTTGAAGGCAAGCATGGAAGATTTGAAGAGAGATTTGAAGAGAGATTTGAAAAAGTTTCCACCAGAAATGCTTACTAATTGTGAAAGGGTAGTAAAGGAAACTCATTATGAGAACAAAAGAAATGTTAATCATGATTTCATAAACTTTAATGTTGGATTGAAGACCCACCATATTCCAAAAATCGATATGACGAAGTTTGATGGCAAGGATCCCGCAACATGGATATTACAGATGAAGCAATTTTGCGATCTAAATAATGTGCAAAACACACAAAAGGTACGTATTGCACGTTTATATTTGTAACCAAATCAACTTGTATGGTATCAATGGCTTTTCTCTTGTAAACAAATTATCACTTGGGCAATTTTTACGGAAGAATTGACAGCATATTATGAGGATACAAAAAGCAACACTTTTTTAGCCAATTGATAAGTCTCAAACAAAAGAGTTCAATAATGGAGCACATTGAGGAGTTCCAAAAATTGAACATAAGGGTAAAAAATATTCTAGAGGAGCATAGCATTGATGTGTTCATAGGGACTTTAAAGGATAATATCCAACATGATGTTCACCTTTGGGAACCTGATTCATTAGAGAAGGCATTCAGGCTAGCAAGAAAAATGGAAACCAAAATTATGGCAACTAGGAAGCATACCACACACAACTATAAAGATGGAAGTGTTGTTGCCCCAAGTCTTCCACAACCTATTAGTTGACACCACAACAAATGGAAGAAAAAAGAGTAAAAGGGATTTGTTACAGTTGTGATAGCAAATATACTAAAGGTCATAAGTGCACTGAGAAGAAATTATTCTACATAGATTGTGAAGAGGAAGAAGAAAAGGAGCAAGAAAGGTCAGAAGAAGAGGATATACTCCAGGAACAAAGCCTAGATAAAGAAGAAATTAATCTGACCATATCTTGTAATTCATTGGCTAGAGTTACCACTCCTCAAACCATCAAGATAGAATGACAAATCAAGAAGAAAAAGGTAATAGTGTTGATTGCTTCAGGAAGTACCCACACTTTTATTCATTGTAAGATAGCAAAAGAATTGAATTTCTTCCTATATCCAACACTAGAGTGTCAAGTGATGGCTGCAAATGGAGGAATGATAATGTTTTCTAGAAAGTGCCATAACATCAAGCTATCCATGGTAGAATATGTATTGACTAGCCCAATGCTTTCCATTCCAATGGGAGGTGTGTATGTTGTACTAGGAGTCCAATGGCTACAATCCTTGGGTACAATAGCTTTTAATTTTCAAGAACTTTTCATGAAATTTTCTATGGAAGGAGAGGAAGTTGAATTAAGGGGTATTGCAGGGAAACCAGGAAATATAATTAGCTCTAACGGTATGAGAAAGATTCTAAAAAAGGAACAAAGAGGTGTAATTGCACAATTATGTTCATTGGATGTTTCCACATCGGAATCATCTGTTTCTCTAGATCTCCAAAAGGGCTTGGACAATCATTCCAAGGTATTTGATACCCCCAAAGGTCTCCCACCTATTCGTGATCATGATCATCCTATTCATATGATTCTAGGAAGTGTTCCTCCAAACATCAGGCCATACAGATATCTCTATGCCCAAAAGACTGAAATTAAATGTATGGTTGCAAAAATGCTAGAGGCTAGTATAATTCAACCTAGTCAAAGTTATTTCTCTACTCTAGTAGTATTGGTGCACAAGAAGGATGGATCATGGCGCATGTGTCCGGATTATAGGGAGATCAACAAGCTTCAAACTATTAAAGATAAGTTTCCATTCCTGTCATTGATGAATTACTGGAAATAATTGGCATGGGATTAATTTTTACCCTCAACCAAGTTTGGATATTCAATCAGGATATCAATCAAATCAATGCAGACTGAAGACATTCCAAAAAACAACATTTAAGCAACTCATGAGCGTCATTATGAATTTTTGGTCATGCCTTTTGGCCTTACCAATGCACCTTCTACATTTCAAGCTTTGATGAGTTCCATTTTCAAACCCTCACTTAGAAAATTTGTGTTAGTATTTTTTGATGATATACTAATCTACAACAAGTCTTGGAAGGATCATGTTGATTGACAGGGTGCTACAACTCTTGGTGGAGAGACAATTATATGAAAAATGATCCAAATGTTTCTTTGGAGTACAAGAGGTGGAATATCTGGGTCATATTATATCTCATGTAGGAGTTAAGGTAGACCCTAGCAAAATTAAAGCCATTAAGGAATGGGAAAGCTCCACATCCATAAAGCATATGCGAGGATTTCTTAGGTTGACAGGGTATTATCACAAGTTTTTTATGAATTATGGGAGAATAGAGGCACCTCTAACAACATTATTAAAGAAAGATGCATTTTTATGGACTCGAGAAGCAACAAAGGCCTTCGAACATCTAAAAGAGGAAATGTGCCAAGCACCGATCTTAGCTACACCGCACTTCACAAAAGTCTTTATTGTGGAATGTGATGCTTTCGGAAATGGAGTTGGTGTTGTTTTAATGCAAGATGAAAGACCCATTTCTTTTGAAAGTCGTCCAATCAAGCGAAAGTTTTTACACAAAGCTATTTATGAGAAGGAAATATTGGAAATACTACATGCACTTAAGAAATGGTTACCCTAACTAATGGGAAGACACTTCAAGGTAAAAATGGATCGTGATAGCCTTAAATATTTTTTAGAACAAATATTATCCTTTGAAGAGCAAAAAAGTGGGTCACAAAGATGTTGAATTATGACTTTGAAATCATCTAAAAAGAAGGGAAGCTGTCTTTCTTTGCCTCTTCCTCCTCGGATGGCAATGTTCTGTACATCAAGCACTCTAGTGCTCCATATGAGAGTGTGGGGGCAAGTCTCTTCAAAGATTCTGCCTTAATGAGAATTTTTCCACTCCCACCTCCTCATGTTGCCTCTGTGAACATGATCTCGGTCAAATCTGATCCCTTCAGATTAAGGGGGGGAATGTTGACATCTAATCCGAAATGGATGGGTGAACTGGACAGTCATCAAGAAGATGAACTGATTCGTCACGTTTGTGTATATAAATATGTATTAGCTAAATGAATTATATATCAGTTTCTCTCGCTCATTCTAGAGTTACCCTGGCCCGACAGCATCAATCAAACATCAAAATATATCTGCATCAATCAATCTCCCTTGCACTAACCAAAACTGAATCAAAAAAATCACCTCTATGAATGTTGTAAATAGAATAAAGTAACAGTACCGAAACCCAAGCCAGAACCCAGAATACTGCAGCAACAAACAGAAGTAGCCAAAACATATTTTATGAGACTTACACTACTTCAATGTGTCGAACACACATTCATACGTTGTTATATGAAGGAAAACACATGTATATGTTGTTTTGAAATGATGAACCAGCGTGTATATGTGCCTTTGCTATATTGAACATGCATACAAATATGTAAAAGATGATTTAACCTTTACAACTATTTAGACATCAGTTATAACCATATCATCAGATTTATAGATTATGACATGCACCAATTATAAAATATCAAAACCACACAAATATAGTTCTATTCAATATTTAAGATCTTGACCCATAAATAGAACTTATCCTTCTTCAAGCACTCAGGTTCCTCCATGATTCAAATCCAGCTATGCACCATAACCCAATGAGCAGTATTCTAGATCTTTCTCTTCATTAGATATTCAATACATGAGTGCCATTACTTAATGATCTCCTCCTCCTTCTATAGTCTTAGGCCTTACTCAATACCATGGTCCATAACCACTTAGAAGCAATACCTTGGACGAAATACCTATGGTCAACACTTCGAACAAGATACCTTGGACCAATACCATGGGTCAAAATACAGAGGACCAAATACCACAGGCCAAAACCAAGTTTTCCAACATGTACGCGCTTTTCCATGAGGGAAAGTGTGTCTATATGCATACGCGCCTTTTGGTCAACAAACCCATGTGTATACGTGGCTTTGTCAAGAGGAGCCTACGTATGTCTCTTTTTCCTTCATTCTGAGAGCCTGAATTGTGATCTTTCATTTGAGTGGTAAAGCCTCAGAGGACTTGTATTGTTGTACTCAAGGGGTATGGCTCATTTCTTTAATGTTGTCAGAACTTGAGGAATATGGGTATAGGGTTTTATAAGGATTTGTTCATGTAATACTTGTGACAATTGATTGAATCTTAACTTCAACTGAAGCAAAAATTAAGGAATGGGGGCCTAGTAGGTAATTCTCATATTAGGCTCACAGGGTATGTTACAAATGGTATGTGAGCACTAAGTTCAAATCTTGTGGCCTAATGTTCACCACACTTATGCAAGGTACAAAGGAGTTGTAGGTCGTAATGAAGGGTTCAATTATAAATTGCTAAACGAAAAGTATTCTAGAATCCATCAAAGTTGAAATCAAGCCTTGAAATAATTTTTTGTAATAGGAACATATATACTATAGTATATATTGTATATATATTGATTACTTGAAATCAAAGGACTAAGTTTGTTTGAAATAAGAGATATTTGATTTAAGAGTGGCGTCCCCTAGGTTACTTGACAATCATATAACTAATTGTGTTCCTGATTGCATAAGGGGGATGAATTTAAAACAAAAGTAGTCCATCAAGATAGTGTCAAAGTATTATAAGGAGTATGTGCATGGTTAAGATTTAAGACTCAATGATATCTTATATGGGGTGGGAAATACATGAATGATGTTGCATAAGATAAAAGATGTGGAGAATAAACATAATGCCTTGTTAGTGAGTGAAAGTTAATTGAATATTATGTTTATCTCCTTCTGACAATAAATGTGATAAAAATTCAACTTCCCTGGGTAGGTACCTTAACTAGTAGGGTTCATTTTATTTTCTTGTTGGCCTTGTTTGCGAGTTGAACATTATATTCTATTATTAGGTCATTAAATGTGGTCATATATATGGCTGAGGGTGAGCAACATATCTAGTCGATATAGAGAAATAATAAGGCATGCACTCTTTTCTTATTGACTATGCATAGAGTGATACCTTTGATCAATTTTGACAGTCATTCGAACTCTATCTGGAAGCTCAACCTACAAAATTTTACATGAAAATAAGTACTACTCACAATAACCTACATGCTACTTAAATTTTTTGAGGCACATTATTTCTGTGTAACTTGGTTATTTATTTCCAAATTCGGAAGGTTATAATGGATAAAACATTCTTTGTAAATAAGATTGGATTCCATTTAAAAAAATTAGATGTTGCTTGAAGAATCACAATAAAAAATGGAAGTTGCAGAAAATACACTTGACATTACAATGTCGAACAATAATGAGCCACCCACAAAATCGATTGTGAATATTAAGGTAATCCTAATTGTCTTCAATGATCGGGTTATGTGTAAACATCAATTTAATAACTTTCCCATGGCTGAGTTACTATAAATATGATGTTTACAGTATTTAATAACTTCTCCAAAGTTGTGGATCGTAGATACTTAGAATTATCATGTTCTACAGTTAACCTGTGGTGAACTAATTTCCATCAATCGTTGATGGAAAATTCTGATTCCTCCCTAATTGAGTGGATGAAAAATGGAAAAATAAGGATATCCATGTTGATTGTTGATGCCACGTTCCTATTTGTCGTATCTATTGACCTAGAAACATTAGATTAATGAGCAAGTTTCCAAAAAATTATTCATTCATTTGGGATAATGGTGATCTTATCGGTTGCCTCCATAAAACATTTCAATTGGATAATGCTTATCAATGAAATTACCAAACTCAGTTATATTCTGCAAAGATATTCTAATTTAGAAAAAGAATTTAACTAAATACTAACACCGTATTATGCTATAGGTAATTTTGGAAGTAGGAGCAATGTATGTTTGTTTTCCATGAGACAATGTAGTCAGTGGATAAAGCTTGACGCTTATCACTATCGAAATTATTTTTCACATATAATATACCTCAACTTTCATATAAAATGAGCTCATAAAGCCTAGTGAAGTATTGATGGACATTGTCTGTTTTATGGAATTATTGCAAGTTTGGAGTTGAAGACCCGCAAAGATCCAATTGACCCCTTCACCCTCCATATCGATATTTATATTCTTCAATGTTGATATGCGGATTCGAAGATTAAAGGCACATGGAATATATTGGCATGAGGGTTCAAATAATGGAGGAATTATCTCCTCTTCACATTAAAGTGAAGTCAACTAGGGGAAAAGTGTAGAGATCGATATCTTTGTGTAGACTCAGTTTGTGATGTAGTCAGGGCATAACATATGTGGTGTGAGTGGCTATGTTGAATATAGGTGTTCTGAGGAGTTGACAAAGTGGTGCAGTGTTGTTTGGCATCCCTACTATACACTGATTTACTTGACTCTTTAGGCAAGGATGAAAATATTGTGTATGGTTGTTGCAAGCAGAGTCAAGGGCTAAGTGAGTGTGTTTAATTGTTGACAAAATTTCCTGGTAGAATGGGCTACATTGAATCCACTTGAAACGAGGCTCAGACTCTACTTTCCTTCTCAATGTGGGAGGGGGGGATGAGAAAGCATTGAGTTCAGGAGATTAAAAGACTGGCAGGCTCCTCTGGTCATGAATGTACCTTGCCATATTGGCATCGAATGAAATCCTACAATGGAAATGTTGGGGTTGGCCCTAGAGGCTCCCTTTATTTTCGTTGGAAATCTCGCTGAGAAAAGAGGTTGGGTCGAAGATAAATATACAATTATGGCTCAAATTCCTTATTAAAGGAGAAAAGCATGCCGCGGGGTGACTATTTTACTCTTCGGCACCGAGAAGGAGAATCCATTACATTCTGTGAAGGTTTCGACTTAGCTCATGTGAATTTGTAATCCTTAGAACCATATTCAATAAACCTTTTTCTTATGCTAACGAGTGTAGGAGGGCACCATCAGGTTTGAACCCTAGATGGTTGCTGCTCACCAGAAGTAATCCATCATGATTCGTTATCATATGGTCTTTCCGGACTAGCACATGATAATATTCTAACCCATAATAGTTTCGAAGGTATGTCTTTGCACGACAACATTAACTTTAGCTATCTTGTTCTCTCATCGCAAGCGAGGGTGTGACTTGTTTGTGAACAATTATCCACTTAAGAAATCAACCTATTTAGTGTAAGCAATAAACCTAGAAGGTAACAAATTAATTGTTATGCATTATGATGACGACCTATGCTAGTTACATATAATAGGAAGTTGGATCTTTTGTCCATCACTCATGGGAAAAATTTTAGCCGAAACAAATATAAGTTACTTATGATAAGCATGTTGAATTGACAGATTCCACTAAGGATTTCAAAATTTTCTCCTTGTTTTGATGCTAGAATATTTGGTACGATACAAGTGATGGAACTGTCACAATGTTTAGAAATCGGAATCTAGGAGCGAGATTTAAAAATGTTTGTGGAGAAACCTCGAAAGGCTACAATGAAAAAAATATTTTGATGGAGTAAAGAGGAAGGCAAGGAAATATCAAACAACTAACATGATTATTTAATAAGTAGAAAATGTCAAACCTCAATGATTTAGTTGTTATGGTGACTACTTATCCCATGATGTGAAGATTTAAGTTCTACTTAGTATATCTGTGAATGTTTTTCAAAACTTAAGTTATTGTTGACTACTATTGTGAGAGTGGAATACTCTATACCATGATACTTGCATAGTTTAAATGGTCATCAAAGAACTAGAGAAACAAACAATTTAGTAATAATTGTAAAGTATTTTTATTGCCATCTTGCTCTCTCATCGCAAGCGAGGGTGTGACTTGTTTTTGAATGATTATCCACATAATAAATCAACTTATTTAGTCTAAGTCATAAACCTAGAAGGTAACAAACTAATTGCTATGCATTATGACCATGACTTGCACTAGTTATAGATAATAGGGAGTTGGATCTTTTGTCCATTGCTCACGTGAAAATTTTTAGCCAAAAAATATCTAAGTTACTTATGATATGCATGTTGAATTGAAAAATTCCACTAAGGATTTCAGCATTTTCTCCTTGTTTCGATGCTAGAATATTTTGGTATGATAAAAGTGATAGAATTGTCATAATATTTTAAAATGGGAATCTAGGAGCAAGAATTAAAATTTTTTGGGGAGAAACCTCTAAAGGCTACAATGAAAAAAATGATTATGATGGAGTAATGAGGAAGTCAAGGAAATATTCAACAACTAACATGATTATTTAATAAGTAGAAAATGTCAAACCTTAATGAGTTACTTGTTATGGTGACTACTTATCACATGACGTGATGATTGAAGTTCGACTTAGTATATGTGTGAATGTTTTTCAAAACTTAAGTTATTGTTGAATGCTATTGTGAGAGTGGAAGAGTCTATACCATGATACTTGCATAATTTAAATGGTCATGATAGAACTAGAGAAATGAACAATTTAGTAATTATTGTAAAGTATTGTTATTGCATCGAAAGTGGGATGTTATACCCACAGTAATAATGATATATTCAATTTGATAATGGGTAGTGCATATATCAGAAGAATAATGAATATATTATGTAATGAAATTTATGTATAAGTAATGAAGGGAATAAGTGATTGGATTAAAAATTTCATGATATGGTCATCATGTTATTCTACTCATACTAAAATCAAATTAGGAGTTGCATGATTCTTTATGCAAGGACATCGCTTCATAAAATACAACTAATGCTGATAAAGGTAGTCGTGTCAAGGACATAACTTAAGGGAATAAAGATCGTAAGTATAGAAATGTGAAGGGAATAAATGTTGAACTTTTATGAGATAAAATTTTAAGTATTTTTCTTTCCATGTATCATGGAAAACATAAAAAATGAAAGTATATAAATGGAAACTATATGAATCAATAGGTAAGAAGTCCATGACATACTATCAACATTAACAAAGGTTGATGGTGAATTAAGTGGGTGCCATATGAAAATTAATTCTCAAGATTTTGATATCTATTCATAAAGGTTCCCATGAGGAATCGTTAACCTCATGAACGATAGGTCGTTGTATATGACTATATTGAAAAAGAAAGTTTCTTTCAACTTAATGTTCGATTGGTACATCAAAATGTTGGAATCTAATTTTGCAGTTGGGAAAAATGCTATGTTAGGTCCCTATAATACTAGTGATTACCCCATTACTATTGTAGTTCTATCCCTTATTAATATTGTTGTGCCCCTATTGTCCCCATAATGTTATTACTGTGCCCCATAGAATCCCTCTATTGTTATTCTTGTGGCTTTATATTATTATTGTTAGGTCGAATGAGTTATCTTGTGACTCCTTAGACTTGTATATATAAAAATGAGATTTTGTCATTTGAATCATGCAAGAATTGTTCATTTGTGTAATGTAAAGGAGTTTCCCCCCTCGAATAGGCTGAATTCTAAGGTGTTCAACTATCTTTTATATCTTTTTGTCAGCTGGTTTCATAACGTTTGGTATTAGAGCTTTCGATTCTAAGGTTTCGCTACTCCAAATAGGTCATCGTGGAATTTTCCCTATAACTTATTTTCTATGATGTTTCAGAAGCTAAGAAAAAACCTAATTGAGGCAAAATCATACTGAACCTTCGGTCCAAATTTTAGAGCTTTTCGCATTATAGTTGCGGAGATATGATTTGAGGAAGTTGGTCTTTTTGCAGACTCCTGAATTACATTTGAAACAAGCGACCTAGGGAAAATCATCATAACTTTCTCTCTAACCATCGGATTGAAATTTTGTAAGAAGGTACATAACGAGGATGGACTACCATCTTTTGTAGATATTTTTTAGAGCCAAAGGTCGAAACAGTGGCTCGTGGCATGTCGTACAAGTTCGATTTTCTGAACTAGTCTATAATCAGGTCACTATGGGAGATTTGCCATAAATCTTCCCTGGAGAATCCAATTTGTATCCGAATGGTGGCATTGGAAAGAGGACACGGAGGGTTACTACAGGTCACAATTTCAGAATTGGATGATTCGAAATTATAGAGATACACCAGATTCAATATCAAGCTCCTACGAAGTGAAAAAAGGTATGTAGCTTTTTTAAAATTTTTGCATAAGATTGCTTTAAAAAATTAGTTTGAAGGACTTCAAAGGGCATATTAAAGCATTATTATTGGTAATTGATTCCCCGAAGAAAGAAAATGCAAACACCTAGTAAGCAACTTGAAATCTCTAGCATGACTCATGAAGAAGAGGAACAAATGCAACATGATATATCAAAATTACGAGAAAAAGTGCAACAAGTGTCACTTGCTCAAAAAGTAACAAAATATAAGATGGATGGTTTAAAGAAAGATGTAGAAGCTAAGATGGATGGTTTAAAGAAAGGCATAGAAGTTAATATGGATTGTGTAAAGAAAGGTGTAGAAGCTAATATGAATGACGTGGAAGCTAAGATGGATGATTTGAAGGCAAGCATGGAAGATTTGAAGAGAGATTTGAAGAGAGATTTGAAAAAGTTTCCACCAGAAATACTTACTAATTGTGAAAGGGTAGTAAAGGAAACTCATTATGAGAACAAAAGCAATGTTAATCATGATTTCATAGACTTTAATGTTGGATTGAAGACCCACCATATTCCAAAAATCGATATGAGGAAGTTTGATGGCAAGGATCCCGCAACATGGATATTACAGATGGAGCAATTTTTCGATCTAAATAATGTGCAAAACACACAAAAGGTATGTATTGCAGCTTTATATTTGGAACCAAATC
>APFE031246864.1:0-42189 GCA_000404065.3 Pinus taeda | reverse complement strand
ATTTTGTTATTTGATGGATTGTTTATATAGTAATGTTGGGAATCTTGCCCCTTTACGATTTAGTAGTAGGTCCTTCCATGTGGTGTGGTTTTCTTTGAATAACAATGAAGAGAACCTACATTTGCGGATAGTAACAAAAGATGCTTGACCTCATTGTTGGTTTGAGAATTGGCTTATGATATGTTTTCCCACTTCTCCCACTATTGGAAAAAAAAAAGTATAAATTTTTACAAAAAATATTCATTATAACTTTAAGGTGAATGCATGAAGATATGTTATACTCTTGCGCCAAATGTGGTGATGAAAATTCAAAATTTTCCTCTTTTATCGAATTGAAGTCCTCAAAATTCATTTAAGGATTGTGGATTTTGATGAGTAAAAATAAAATATGTGGATAATTAGGTTGTTGTCCTAATGATATTTTTTGCAAAAAAAATGGTGTCATATAATCTCTCAATTTCCATTAAATGCAATACCTGCCCTTGCAAATTTTGGGACATGTTAAGAGGTATGCATGTTCGAATTCAAGCTTTTGTGATCCATATCTTCATATACAAAACATTTTCGGAAGAAATCACATTGAAGATTTTGGTCGACGTGTTTCGAACCAACCAGTGTGGTTCATCTTTAGGACAAGATGAAGAAATAGATCTAGGTAGTAGGTTAAATAGGAACATAGGTCATTGTGAAGAAAACGACTATATTTGACTAGGGGAGGAAAAGGGAAATATTTTATATTGTTTAAGTAAATTTTTTATTACTTAATCATATTAGTATTTATTTATCTAAATGGCTATATTGACTAGGGGAGGAAAAGAAATATTATATTGTTTAAATAAAAATTTTTATTACTTAATAATATTTTATTTTATTTATTTTCTATTTATTTTTTTATTTATTTTATTAACTCTAGGTCCGACTTGAAAAATGATAAATAACAAGTGATAAATCAAATTTTTTTTTTGTGTATGAAGTAGGAATAAATATAATTCTCATATAATCTTATATATATAATATAATAATATTAATAAAATTATTAAATAAAAAATAAATGAAATAAATAAATGAGGGTATTTCTCTCTACCTAATGAAAAATACATAAAAAAGGAAGAATGAAAAAATGGGATTAGTAAGTAAAAGAAACAAGAAACGAGACAAAAATCCAAGATAATGATGGAGAAAAACTAAGAAGAGAGGGCAGGAATCCAAGAGGTACTAATTTTGCAATCGTCATCCATATATTAATATTACTGGAAGACCTCTCAATTTCAATGGCTTCCCTAAACTTACAATGATGAAAATGAAAAATCTTTGCAATAACTCTAGCCTCCTCAATGCATATATGATGCTTGATCTTCTCTGCATGCTCTGCCAAAGCTAAAGATCTGGTCCTCCCGTGCCTGATATCAACAACATGTTCCTTAATCCGCTGGTCAATAGATCGACCCATTTCACCAATGCATGAGATTCCACAAGAACATGGGATGATTTAAAGTCATTTCATATCTATAGGGTCCACATGGTCTTTAACAGATTTTAGAGAACTTCTGATGGTGCTGAGGGGTCTAAATTGTGAGGGAACATTATGCTTCTTTAGGATTCTCGCAATATTGTATGTCGTCCCTTGGATGAAGGGGAGGTGAACTCTTGAACTACGATCAATGGTGTATTTCTTAACCTTAGGACCCTTACTTGCTTTGAGGAAATCTTGAACACCCTACTACCTGCTATAACCATTCTGGACAAAAATGTTAAGGAGATGGGACTTTCTTTAGAAAGGTGGTCTTCATTAGAAATGCTTAAAGCACGAGTGGCTAACGTGTTGAGAAAAATTATCTTCTGAGCAAGAAAATGATGGCAACTAGCATGAAGAGACTCCTTAGTATGAGTATTTTTTCGATACACCTGATGGGAGAAAGATTCATCATTTTTCCTTGAAATGAGGACATGAAGGAAGGGAAGACAATCCTCAACTTCTCGTTGCATGGTAAACTTTATGAAGTTAGACTGATTATTAAAATGTTGGAAAAAGAGATCTAACTTATCAGGCCTATGCTGCCATATGGCACTGGTGTCATCAACAAATCTTTTCCAAAGCTTAGGTTTAAACACCACTGAGGATAAAGCCTTGGATTGAAAATATTCCATGAATAGGTTAGCAATAATAGGGGACACGGGGGAACCCATGGCCACCCCACAGGTTTTTTCATAGAACTCACCTTCAAAATAGAAAAAGGTAGAAGTGAGGCAGATCTCAACTAATTTAGGAGTGTCAAGATTAGTAAGGTGAAAGATGACATCAAGGGCTTCCTTAATGGGGATGTTAGTGTATAGGGAATCAACATCAAAACTAACAAGACTATCACCTGGATCAAATTTCATATCCTTTAACTCATTAACAAATGATGCGGAGTCTTTGACAAAGGACTCTGTCCTCCCCACTAGCGGCTTCAGCTTTGTGGCTAAATATTAGCTAAAAGATAGGTTGGCCCACCTATGGTGTTGACAGTGGGTTTAAGGGGGACTCCCTCTTTGTGGATTTTAGGAAGCCCATAGATCCTGGGAGAGATAGGGTTATTCTCAATAAGCTTATGGCTAAAGGAGCCAACAACGCTACTGGATTTAATAGCAAGAATGACGGTCCTATATATATTTTTCAAGGGATTCTTGTCAGGCTTTCTGTAGCTTCCGTTGTTGACGAGGTGATCCAATGTATTATTCTGATAATCTTCCTTATCTTAGTTCCTATTCAAGGATTTGAGGGCTTCGAACTCATCCTTGCTTATGTTATTCTTAGGGGGGATTTTCTTTCCTAAGAATAACAACTTAGTCTTGCTGAATAATATCTTTAATATTATCTGATAATCCCTTTATCCCAAATTTGATGTCACACATAATATCTGCCACCAGAATTTTCATGAGAGCAAGGGAAAAATTTAATCCCCTCTCCAGAAGTTTAAAGACCAGAGGAGGAAAAGAAAAAGTCGATAAATTAACTGCCTTATTATTAGGATGATTAATAATATTACTCTAAATATGAAATTTAATATATTAATATATATATTATATATAGTTATTATATATATAAGCATGATCTTCAAAGAGGTTAACTAGTTTTTCATATTAAAAAATCTATTTTTATGCAAAGAATATTTTTATTATTTTCGAAAGTGGTGAAGTAATATTTTCATTGCATTTTGTAGAATGTGTGGTTAGCGTAAGGATTTTTTTCATAAATTGAAAAACCAGAGTAACCTTTTAAATAGAACTTCTAAGCAAAGATAGTGGTATTTTTTTTAAAAATTTTTTTATTGGTGTAAAATTTTATGTTTATTTATTTTTATTTAATCTCTTATATATATAATATACTATATATATATATATATAGTGTTATTATTAATATAAATAAATAATAATATAATATTATTAAATATAATATAAGCATTGATCTTCAAAGAGATAACTAGTTTTTTCATATTAAAAATCTATTTAATGAAAATATATTTTTTTATTATTTTTTTCAATGTGGTGAAGTAATATTTCAATTGCATTTTGTGACCCGGGTTAGCAGTAAGATTTTTCAAGATTTTTAAATAAATTGAAAAACCAAGAGTAACCTTTTAAATAGAACTTCTAAACAAAGATAGTGGTATTTTTAAATATTTTTAGTTGTGTAGATTTTATGTTATTGATCTTTTATTCAACCCCTTTGAAATTGTCTAAAACAATTTCAAGCATTATGTTTAAAATAAATTAGATGGAAATATAATATGAATTTGAAAGTGTCAAACTCATATCCCATTGGATAGAGGATCCCTTCACGAATCCAACATGATCAACTCTACCACTTAAGGAAAAATTGTGCCCTAAATCCACGAGGGTACAAAATGGGGTTGTAGATAAATTTGTAGAAGGGGTGCTAACACTATGATTTTTAAGACCTTAGGAGCTCAATCAAGCACCTGAAACGCTTGATCGAGTGCTTGATTTCAAAATTAAAATAACATGATAGAGAGTTAAAGAAACCTTCAATCGAGCCATGAAGATGACTAACCATGATTGAGCCATGAAGATGATTAACTAGCAAAGCAATCGAGCTTTAGAGCTCGATTAAGCTATTAAAATGCTAACCACCTACTCATATTTTATTTCAATTTAATTTATAATATTTTTCTAATCTAAGCTAAAAGGAAAAAGGGTATAATTAGTTTGATATATATGTAAACATCTAACCACCTACTAATATTTTATTTCAATTTAATTTTATAACATTTTTCTCATCGAAGCTAAAAGGAAAAAGGCTATAATTAGTTTGAGATATATGTAAACCCTCTCTGTCCTCACAACTACTAAAAACATTCACGTAGAAATTAAATTAAGGTTTTAATAAAATTAAAAATGAGGATACTTTTATTTTAAATATGTAAATTTATATAATACAAATAGAATTTTTAAGAATGAACATAGATCCATATTAAATAAGGATCCAAGTGATGAGAGCAAGAAAAGTGAAGAAAAGAGAGGGGAAGAGCGAGAGATGGAGGGAGATAGTGACAAAGGTGGAGGGTAGAGTGAGAGAGAAATATGGGGGGAGATGGAGAGAGGGAGGTGGAAGAGAGAGGGCGGGGGAGAAGAGAGAGAGAAGGAGAGTAGTAGAGAGATATGGAGTTAGAGGGGGAGATAGAAGGAGGAAAGAAAAAATAAATAGAGAGATAGAGGTGGAGAGAGAGAGGGAGTGACAAGTGAGAGATGAAGAGAGAGCGGTGGAGAGAGGAGAGGAGGGAAGAGAGAGAAGAGTATGAGAGAGAGATAGGGAGAGCAGCAAAAGAGAGAGAGACATAGAGAGAGAGAGAGAGAGAGTGATGGGAGGAGAGACAGAGGGAGGTGGGAGAGAAGGGGAGAGATAGGACTCAAGAGAGAGAAGGATAGAGAGATGGAGTTGGGGGGAGAGAAAGGGAAGGAAGAAGAAATACATAGAGAGAGAAAGGTAGAGAGAGAGAGAGGAAGTGAAAAGGGAATGATGGAGAGAGAGTGAGGGAGAAAGGAGAGTGGGGGGAAGAGAGAGAGGAGGAGAAAAGGAGGAGAGAGAGAGAGAGGAGGGGAAGAAAGAAAGTAGAGAGGAAGAGGATGGGAGAGAGAGATAGATAGAATGGGAGAGAGATCATGTATTTTGTGAGTAGAGAGAGAGGGATAAGAAAAACACACATAGATACAAATATATATATTATATAGTATTATATAACTAGCCTAGATCCATCTTAACCCAGATCTATTAGGCACCAAGAGAGATCAAATGTCTCGAAGTACAAACCTTTTGTCAAGTTTTGCACTAAAAAATGATTTTCACCTCAAGAGATTGGATCCCTCTTGTAAACAAAGATAGTGGTATTTTTTGAATTTTTTTTCATTGCGTATATTTTATGTTATTGATTTTTTATTCAACCGCTTTGAAATTGTCTAAACAAATTTCAAACATTATGTTTAAAAAAAATTAGATGAAAAATATCATATGAATTTCAAAGTGTCAAACTCATATGCCATTGCATAGAGGATCCTTTCACGAATCCAACATGACGAACTCCAACACTTAAGGACAAATTATGCCCAGAATCTGCCAAAGTACAAAATGGGTTTGCAGAGAAATATGCAGAAGGTGTGCTATCACTATGACTTTTAGGATCTTATGAGCTTGACCGAGCACTTGTAACACTTGATTGGGCATTTGATTTCAAAATTCAAAATAGCTCGATCGAGCAGTAAAGATACCCTTGATTGAGCTACGAAGATGGTTAACTAACAGCCCGATCAAGCTTTAGAGCTTGATTAAGCTATTAAAGAGCTAACCACCCACCAATAACTATAGTATTTATTATTTACGTGCTTTGTTAGTTATGTTATTATATATATATATATAATATATTACTAGCCTAGATCCATCTTAACTCATATTTATCAAGCGACAAGAGGGATCCAATCTCTAGAGGTGGAAACCCCTTTTTTTAGTGCAAAACTTGAGGAAACGTTTTCACCTCGAGATAATTGATCACTCTGAGTGCTTAAGAGATCTGGGTTAGTATGGATCTAGGCTGGTTATATAAAACTATTTAATATCTATATTTGCATCTATGTCTATTTTTCTTATTTCCTCTCTCTTTCACCCCATAAAATCACTCACACACTCTCTCCACATATCTATCTATATCTCTCTCCCTCCCTCTTCCTCCCCACCTCTCTCTCTTCCCTTCATATCTCTCTCTCTCTTTGCCTTTTCACCTTCTCTCTCTCTTCCCTCACACTTTCCTCTCTCCCTTACTTTCTCTTCATTACTCATTTGTCACTCCCTCTCTCTCTCTCTACCTTTCTCCCTCTATGTATTTCTTCTTCCTTCCCTCTCTCTGTCCCCCAAATCCATCTCTCTCTCCTCTCTTGAATCCTATCTCTCCCTTTCTCACACACCTCCCACTATCCTCCCATCACTCTCTCTCTCTATCTCTCTCTCTCTTCCCTCCAAATCTATCACTATATCCCTCCCTCTCTCCTTCATATTTGTGCCTCTCTCTCTCTCTCTGTTGCCCTTCTCTCCCTATCTCTCTCCCCTCCTCTTCTCTCACTTCCCTCCTCTCCTCTCTCCCTCACTCTCTCTCCATCTCTCCCTTGTCACACCCTCTCTCTCTCCACCTCTATCTCTTTATGGATTTGTTCTTTCCTCCTCTCTCCCCCTCTCTCCTTCTCTCTCTCCTCTCCCTCCCCTCTCTCTTCTTTCCTCTCTCTCCTACCTCCCTCTCTCCGGTTTCCTCCATATTTCTCTATCTCTCTCTGTGCTCCAACTTTGTCACTAACTCCCTTCGTCTCACCCCCTCCCCCTCTCTTCGTTTCAGTTTGGTTGTTGTTATCACTTGGATCCTCAGTTAAGATGGATATATGTTGGTTATTACTAATACTATTTGTATTATATAAATTTCACATCTTTAAATATAAAAATATTCTCATTTTCAATTTTATTTAAAACCTTAATTTAATTTTTATGGGAATACATTTAGTAGTTTGTGAGGATAGGGGGTTTAGATATATATCAAAACTAATTATAACCTTTTTCCTTTTAGCTTCAATTAGAAAAATGTTATAAAATTAAATTGAAATCAAATATTTTTATTGTGAAGTAGGTTATGGTTTTTTAGCATGTGGTATTGATAAGCCATGGTATTGGCCCATGGTATTGTAACAAAGCATATTTAAGTTAATAATATCCATGGTAAAGTGAGGGTGAATATTCATGGTTAAAAATCTTTTCATATTATTATAAAATATTTTGATTGTGAAATAAGTTATGATTTTTTGGTATGTGGTTTTGTTAAGCCATGGTATTAACCCATGCTATTGTAACAAAGCCTATTCACAAGTTAATAATATCAATGACAAAGTGGGGGTGAATATCAATGATTATGAATCTTGTCATATTGTTACAAAATATTGTGATTGTGAAAATATTTTATAAGAGTACAAAAATATTCTTAACCATGGATATTCATCCCTATTTTACCATGGATATTATTAACTTGTAAATAGGCTTTTCTACAATACCATGGGCTAATATAATGACTTATAAATACCACATTTCACAATCACAATATTGTGAGAGTGTAAAAGCAGTGCAAGTGAATCAAATTAATGGAGGAATAAGGAAAACTAGACCGTGTGAGGGCCAAGGACTAAGAAATGAAACCAAAGAAGCGCAAGACAGAACCAAAATGAAGAGAGAGAGCTGAGGAAGGATATATAATCAAAGGAGAGGAGCGAAATCACCTCATAGAGAAGACTAAACCCCCTATGATGATTAAATCCAAGGAGGGGACATAAAACAAAAATCCCACAAAGCTAGAGTCTCGATTCAATGTATTGAAGAGGATTTCTAAAATTGAAATAAAATTCCAGATCATGACAAAAATAGGACCAAACTTACAGTTTTTGATATTGTTGCAATTTGTTCAGTTGCTCCACGTGAAGAGGTTCTAGCCAAGGAAGATTACAAATGCCCCATTCCTTAGCAATTCCATGGAGCAAAAATTCTATACCAATTACATCGTCCGTGCTTTCTATGATCCATGGTTGGGAGGTTATATCCATGTGGCTATCACTGAACCTTACAAACTTGCACGCCTTGGCATTATGTTATTTTGTTCATAGTTATTTTCCATAATGAATTTTGAAGTTCCTTTATAATTCAAGGTCCAAAGTGAGTATACCACGCCCAAAATTCACACAATGGAACATAGGACCTCTACAATTCCTTAGAATTTTTTGCATAACTTCCATAATGTTGAATATAAATAACCATACAAACTATCAATTAAAAAACAATGTGATTTTTACAAACTTGCACGCCTTGACATTATGTTATTTTGTTCATAGTTATTTTTCATAATGAATTTTGAAGTTCCTTTACAATTCAAGATCCAAAATGAGTATACCACGCCCAAACTTCACACAATAGAACATAGGACCTCTAAATTTTCCTTAGAATTTTTTGCTTAGCTTCCATATGTTGAATATAAATAACCATACAAACTACCAATTAAAAAGCAATGTGATTTTTTTTTTGCCTTTAGCACTCAACCCGACCGCAAAAGAGTTTCCTTAAATAACCCCATACCCTCCCAACATAGCTGCCTTCCTTAAATACCATTCATGGGGAAGATTAAGGAACTTTATGGATACATGGGTAGAAATAAAGTGCATAATAATATTTTCAGATTCCTATTCATAAAGCTTTTATGCTCCATAACTGCCCTGCACATTAACTAACTAACTAACTTTGAAAGCTCATCTTTTTTTAAATACACATCCATTAAAAACATAAATTATATTAATATATATCCTATATATTATTACATATATCGGCGTTATATATACTAATATAGATGCCATTCGCAAAAAGTTGATGGGTGATCCTGTTATTTTTATTATTTTTGTTATAATGGTTATCCTGTTACTTTTCAAGAAGAAGCATAATATTGTGAAGTTGAAGGCACGGATTGATTTTTGTGCTCCTTGGAATCCTAATAATTACGAAATTTGACTACACATTGTCCTGATTGTGATTTTGCTTTGCATTCGGCGAAAATCGACTTGAATTGAATGATGTGTTCTTTTGTTTTTGTCTCTGCAATAAGAAAAGTGTTGTCTGGATGAGATGGAAGTGATTGTTAAGTAATGGTTTTAGCAGATTTTATTGAAAAGGGGTGTGAAATTGCACGGAAAAGATGCTTAAAAAATGTTATCATATTGAAGTGTGGGGTTGGAGATTTGTCATTTCTTACCTATATTTTGACTTAAGTGTGTAATAAAAAGAAAAGAGAAGTTTTTTTTTGAGTTTGAATTTTAATAATAATTTTAAACATTGAATAACATCATATTAAAAATCAACATCATCATAATCTTTTTAATGATGATGTAGATGTTTGAAATTAGAGTTTTGACACGATAATTCTTTTAATTTTTCAATTGAGCATTCAAGCTTTATGAAAAGGTGACCATGACAATGGATTTGTAATTAATACCATTAGAATTTACAATTTTAATAATTTACTCTATATATATATCATGATGTAAATTATGTCATTATATAAATTTGATATATATATATAATATGTATATGTTGGTTTATATATATATATATATATTATATTTTTTTGGTTTACATATTAGTATATATAGATGTTTATAATAAGTTAATGAAAATTTTGTGGAAATAGGGTGAACAAAAACACATTTTTATTCCTATTCATATAGCCTCAACACTCCCTAAACTACTATGCATATTACCAAATAAAATATTAACTTAGATATCTTAGGAATGAAAACATTTTGAAAAAATGCACTCATTACTAAGCATGTGCATATTTTTGTGTTTATTAATGGAAACAAATAGTGATGCCAATTGTATTGTTACACAACCATGCAACACATCTTTGGAATTTTTTAATAGGTATGTTTGTGAAGGGGTGATTTAAGGAGGTATTGGAAGAGCATTTGAGTGTCAAGGATGTTAGTCTTGACTTCTTCCTGCATTTGTTTTTGGTATATTTATTAAAACTTATTCGATTTTGTTTTTCATAATTTTTTATCTTTTTAATGAATACAATATTCATTCATCTTTAGATACAACATAGAAATCACATGTTCCTACAAACCCACCATCATTGAGTGAAGATAGACTAAACTTGAACCCATAACCGCCAAATCAAAACTTCAAAACTAGTGTCAATCATTAAGAGGCCAACTATGAATTTTAAGAAACAATAAAGATTCCTCTTGCCTTTCACCTTTTATATTGTTGGATACCATTTTTTCTTCCATTTCTAACGATCAAGGTCATATATCTCATACTTCTTATTATAGTGATAGTATGTTTAAGTGTTATAGGATGATTTTAGATAGAAACCAAATTAGAGATATAAACATTTTAGAACAAGATTTCATGACCTTGGTTATTAACCCTAAAATTAGAACACACCTTCGAGTGACATAGAAGCACATTTACATGGATTGGTGCACATACCAACCATTAGTATTTAAAACCTATATAAAAATTTGCTTTCAAGAAATGACGACACAATAAAAATGAAGAACTCCAACACATGAAATTTACATGGTAAGACTTTGTTATAGAATAAAATCAATCCTACAACCACATTTAATATCTTAGGATAAATAGACATATCTAATTGTTAGCATCACTATTCTACTATCTGTGTCATAAACCACCCATTGTTATGCAAACTATAAACATTTACGTGAAGTAAATTTTGGTTTGTACAATTTCTTTTCATTTTACTATCACAAATTCTAACAATATTCACCTTTAAAATATTTTACTTGATATTGTTCCCAATCCCTTTCATTAACTCTTTTATAATACAAGAGAGACTAAACGCCATCATAACTTCTCTAATAATACTAGTCTTCTAAACATGTTGCATAAATTTCTTCAATGTGGACCTTTTTAAGATCTACTTCATTTCCGTCAATTACCTTCCTTAAAAAATGACACTTAATATCAGTTTGTTTAGTCTTACTATGTTAAGTTGGATTTGTACCGAGCTAGATAGAGCTTCTACTATCACAAAAGATAGTTACATTGTTTTTCATTCTTCCAAGCTCACACAAAAGACCCTTCAACAAAATTACCTCTTTACAAGAATGAGAGACAATGATATATTCTACCTCATTAGCTGATAAGGAACTATTTCTCTAATCTCTAACATCTAACTAATATATTCTCTTCCAATAATAAAGGCGTAACCTAAAGCAAAACTCGGCTTGTCCAAATCTCTTACAAAATCTAAATCAACATAATCACTACAAACATTATAAGTGATGTAATAATCACTTGTGCCTCTATAATATCAAGGCACCCATTTCATTTCTTTATAATTATCTCTTCCTATATATGCCATGTACCTATTGACAACACCCTCTACATGTGAAATACTAGGTTTAGTACATACCATCGTATACATTAAAATTCTTCCGGATTAGCACATATTAAATGAGTCATAATCATTGTCTTCCCCACTACTAGGACATATACCTGAATAAAGATTGAAATTGGAAGCTAAATAGATATTTACAATTTTCACATTCTTCATTCCATATTTCACATGTATTCTATCAACATACTTATGTTGTGAGAATCTAAGATCACAATTTTTCCTATCTTTGTGTAATTCTATGGCCAATATTTCTTTTATTGCTCCTAGGTCATTCATATCAAAGGTACTAGCAATTTGAACCTTCATCGTTTTTTATCTCATTCATGCTTTTGCTTGCAACAAGCATATCAACATATATCACCAAGATAACTAATATACCATTCAAAATGTTTAAGTAAACGAAATGGTCATATCACTTCTAGTATAATTTTGGCTCATTGTGAAGGAGTCAAACTTCTTAAAACATTTCCTTCGAGATTGCTTTAGGCCATACAATAACTTCTAGAACTTGCAAACTAATGCTTTTTGTGGCGTTGAACAAATCATCATGGATGTTCATGTATATCTCTTCCTCCAAATCTCGTGTAAAAATGTTAGTATGACATCTAATTACTCTAACTATAAATTAAGTAACACAACTAGTGCCAATACAATACAAACAGATACAATCTCAACAACCAAAAAAAAATCATGGAAAAATATACATTTCATTTAAGAATATTGCTTTGTGACCGGTTGAGATTTATACCTTTAAACATCATCATCAATCTCTTTCTTGAATTTGTATATCCATTTACATCCAAAGTCTTTCTATCTTTAGGAAGTTCTACTAGGTCCCAAGTTTTTTCCCCAAGGCATTTATCTCTTCTTTATTCTATCTTACATTTGGCATTATCAATATCATCTATTAATTATTGACAACAAGAAGGTTCCCAAATTATCAATGCCAAAGCAATAGATGTAATAAAATTAGTAAATATTTTAAGAGGATTTCTTTGTCATGTAGAGCTTCTTAGTGTTGGTTGTGGAGTTTCCATATTTTCCTAAATATCTTCATCATCCACAACTTCTTTATCATCATAATATTTGTCTATCTTGTAAGTTTCTATAATGGTTTAGTCTCCAACTAAATTTGCTGATTTAATAGCAATTGCTCATGTTTGAAATCAATTTTTAAAATATTTAATTTAATTTGCACAAGTGGGGGCTCATCAAATACCACATATCTGCTAATGATGATTTTTGGGGTAGTGTATCCCATAGTTTATATCCCTTATCTACATCATCATAATCAACAAAAACATATTTCCTCAATCTATGTTCTAACTTAGAATGTCAGTTTTTAGGAGTAAGAGCATAAGCTTCGCCACATTTATTTATTTATTTTAATAATCATAAGGATGATCTATTCATACCTCTTTAAGAAGTTTACAATTTATTACAACTAATGGTTAATTATTACAAGATTTCAAGAAGTAGTGATTGCTCCTCCCCATAATTCTTATTGAAAATTGGTAATGTTGAGCATGCTCTTTGCTATTTCTAGAAGAGACTTATTCATATATTCTTCCATGCCATTTTTCTAGGGACTATATACAATACCTTTGTGTTTTTCAATCCTATCTTCTTTGCAATATTTTTCAAATTCTTAAGATGTGTACTCAACTCCATTATCCATTCTTAAACATTTGATTTCCCTATTGATTATATTTTCTACCATAACTCTAAATTGTTTAAACATATTAAACACATCATATTTTAATTTCAAGACATAGAATCACATTTTTGTAAAGAAATAATGTATAAACGTTACAAAATATGAAGATCATCCAAAACAAACTATAGGGAATACCCCACAAACATCTGCATGGATAAAGTAAATAACACCTTTATTATTATGTGTATCTACTTTAAACATATTCCTACATTTCTTTCCAAATATACAATGTTCCTAGAAATTTAAATTCAATTATTTTAATTTTAGACGTAATGTGTGGTCTGACAGTACTTATATCGCTTTCTCACTCTAAATGACCTAGTCACTGATGCCATAAATTAGTGGATTCAATTTCCTCATCAGATACTATCATTTCTCCAATAGTTTGAGTACTTCCTTCTAGCTTGTAAAGGCTTCTATTTTTTGTAAGCTTAATAAACATTAAAGTACCCTTGGACACCTTAAATGCTCCACCTTGACCTGTAAATTTGTAACCTACAAAATCCAAAGCACATAAAGAAATATAATTCTTTTTTAGCTTAGGAACATATGTAACCTATGTGAATGTTCTTATAATATCATTAAGAATTTTGATCGTAATGTTTCCAACCCAAATAGTCTTACAAAAAAAATATTTTCCATAAGAATAATACCACCATCAATAGCTTGATAAGAATAAAACCAAATTCTATGTGGACACATATGATGAGAATAATTAGAATCTAAAACTATTCTTCATAGTATTGAGGGACATTATGAATAGATAGAACTTCATCAACCATACATAGGCTTAATTCGATCATAATTACTTTCTTTTAAGTCGTTATTAGATTCCTACCTCTTCCATAAATATTTCTTGAGATGCCTTGACTTGTTAAAATACCAACATTTGAGTTTACTCTTCTTTCCTTTTTGACTTTGGTGTGGAAGTACCTCTTCACTTCTCTCCTCTTTCTTTTGACTTACCTGTAGCCACCATTACTTATGGTGTGGGGTTTAAATATTGGATTTCCTCCACAACACCTTCGAAAAAAATGATTCGAGAACAAAATCATAGTCAAGAATATCATTTATATTGAATCTAACGGAAGTGACTAAATGATCCCATGATTTAGGAAATGAACACAGAAATATAGTTGCATTATCTTTGTCATTGATTTTAACATCCATACTATTCTACTGACATATAAGAGTATTAAATACATTCAAATGATCTATAAATTTTGTACCGTCATTCATTTTTATAATCTATAGTTTTATCTTCAAGTACATTTGGTTTGTCGATTACTTCATCATACAAAGGATCTGTATATTGCTCCACAAGCCTACTATTATTACCTCTCCAATAATATTAGACATGACATCATCTGCAATACATAATTGACTGATGCTATCATCTCTTCCATTTAGGGCTTCCCATTCTCCATCAATCATATTTGTAGGTTTCTTCCTCTTACCATCTGACGCCTTATGCAATGCTTGATATAGTAAAAAATATCACATTTTGATTTTCTATAATTTAAAGTTATTTTTACCATTAAATTTTTTAACTTGGACTTAGTATTCATCATCTTTTCTATTAAATTGTACATATAGGCTCCCTCCAGATCATTTTTTTAAATTTCAATTCAGATAAAAAATATGTATATATAAGTTTAACAAAAAATCAAACTTTGTGACCACCAAAATCAACCTTAATTTTTTTGCAAAAGCCCACGTTATATTATATAATATATATACTAATATAAAAATTAGATTTGTGTGTGTGTAAGGGGATAATATTTGTGTTGATTTGATTAGACATGGATGTTAATTTTTTCTTGGGTGTGCCCAACCATTTGGTATTAAAATAGAGAATTATAATGGTTGAGGGGATTTTAAGGCCATACCTACTCTAAGAATCCCCAAAATTCACTACAACAAATCCTTGTGATGAGCTCCCCTTTTTACTCCCTTTTTGCCTTCCAAGGACTGTTTTAGTGTATTTTTCTCAAATGTTTTGGAAAAGTCAGCGCTATTTATCAGGATGGTGCTATTTTTGGTATTGTTTGCATCAACCAAACCATTTAGGAGCTAAATTATGCAATAATAGCACCAGAAGTAGAGCTAGAAATAGCTCTGGAAAATAACGTCGTAAATAGTGCCATACATTTCACTAGAAATAGCACCAGTGATAGTGTCAGGTTATGCTCATTTTTTTCACCTAAATTACTGCCTTGGTTAGCTCCCTTTTTAGCCCTGAATTTAGCACTGTATTTTCCTAAATAGTTAATTAATTAAGGTGTTGGGGGTTAAGTGGATAGGGGCTTTGAGGATTATGGGTTTTAGGAATTTGGGGTATATGGATTAAGGGTTAATAGATTAGGGGTTAGGATTTAATGGATTAAGGGTCAAGAGATAAGGTGTTATGAAACCAGCTCACAAAAAGATAGAAAAGATAGATCAACGCCTTAGAAATAAGCCTCTTCAAGGGGGCAACCTCTTTTACACTACACAAATGAACAATTCTTGGATGATACAAATGACAATACCTCCTTTCTATATATAGGAGTCTAAGGGGTCATAATATAATCAGAGTCCTGACCAATGTATAATAATCTAAGGGCACAATAATAAACAATAGTGGGCTGTTCTATGGTGCACAATAATACAATGTGACTAACATGTGGTCACAACAATATTTTAATAAGTTTGTACTATAACATAAGGGGTTACAATCTAGTAGTATTAGGACCTAACATTGACCCTTCTCCTTCAAAAAGTGTTGTCCTCAACGCTATTGAGTATAGTTCTTGATGCTTCCTGTATAAAATTCTTGTCCTCCCATGTGGAATCTTCAGCGAGTTAAGTTCTTCCTTGATGAGATTACTCTGAAATTGATCATTTCGTAAGCCATTGGGTTTGTTTCTATGACTTAACTCTAGGTTCCCAATATGATTTTTTCCTTCCTCGTCAAGTTCTGGAAATATTGTTTGAACTAGGATCTTCTACAACTTTTGAATGAGTGGTGACACTTCTTCATCCTTCTTCCATTCATCCCTTGCTTTGTTTATCCAATTTGGTTGGATAATATAAATATCACAAAACAATGCTTCCACGTCCTCATCCTTTCTTGAGAGTGCATCTGCAACAATATTTGGCTTCCCGTTTTGTAGATGTTTTCAAAATCATAACCCAACATATTTGTGATGCAATTTTTTATTTTCTTCTAAAGATAATCTTTGTTCTAAAAATCATTTCAGACTGTCATAATCCAGTTTTACCTTGAAGTGTTTTCCCATTAGGTAAGGTCGCCATTTCTTAAGTGCATGTAGTATTGCCAACGTTTCCTTCTCATCAATATCTTTCTTGAGAGGTAGCCGTAAACATACCCAATCTCCTACATCAAAACTTCTTTCACTGCAATGTTGATTTGTCTCTTGTTTCATTTGATTCTGCACCAAAGTGCTGTTATCCTTTAAAAGTTGGAGAACTTGTTGTTGATTCTTGATTTAATCTTTCACTGCTTAAACCTTTTTCTTCTTGATATGTCCTTCCATCTTGAGAGTTTGAGTGGTAATTTCTTCCAATGCATTACAAGATATGGTCAAATTCATTTCTTGATGCTCGATGTGATCTTTCACTTCTTGAGCATTTTTCTTCTTGATATGTCATTCTATCTTGATAGTTTGAGGAGTGGTAATTCTAGCCAATGCATTACAAGATATGCTAGGATTCATTTCTTCTTTCTCGATGTGATCTTTCACTTCTTGAACCTTTTTCTTCCTGATATGTCCTTCTATCTTGAGAGTTTTAGGAGTGGTAATTATTTCCAATTCTTTACAAGATTTGGTCGGATTCATTTCTTCTTTCTCTGGGGTTGGTTCCTGGTGTATATCCTCTTCTTTTGGTGTTTCTCAATACTTTTCTTCCTCCTCTTCATAATCTATGTAAAATAATTTCTTCGCAGCACACTTATGATCTTTAGTGTATTTGTTATCACAATTGTAACAAAGCCCTTTTGCTCTTTTTCCTTCCAATTGTTGTGGTGTCAACCTTGTAGGTTGTGGAGGACTAGGAGAAACAACACTTCCATATTTATAGTTGTGAGGGGTAGACTTCCTTGTCGCCATAATTTTTCTTTCCACTTTTCTTGCCAACCCGAATGCCCTCTCCAATGAATCAGGTTCCCAAAGATGAACCTCATGTTGAATGTTATCCTTTAAAGTCCCTATGGCGACATCAATCCTCTGCTTCTCTAGAATATAATTTTCCCTTATATTCAATTTTTGAAAGTCCTCAATGTGCTCTGCCATTGAACACTTTTTCTTTAGATTTATCAATTGGCTAAAGAAGGTTTTTCTCTTTGTATCCTCATAATGTGCTATCATTTCCTCCATGAAAATTGACCATGTAACAAGTGGTTTACGAGAACAAAGCCCTTTATACCATAAAAATTGATCTGGTTCTAAATATGAAGGTGAAATACCTCTCTTTTGTAACCGTGGTACACCATGTAGATAAAAATATTTCTCCATTTGTAGTATCCAATTTACCAGATCCTTGCCATGAAACTTCCTCATCTCTCTTTTTCTTGATTTTAGGAGCTCGAACTTGAAATGACTATAGCTCTGTAATTTTGGATCTTTACGTTCTGCAATTTTTGCCTGTATTATCCCTTTAGTTACTATTATAACTCCACAAGTCTTATCGCAATTGGATTCTCCAAGCAGGAGTTATGTCAAATCTCCCACGATGACCTGATTATAGACTAGCTCAGTAGAACAAACTTGTACGAAGTGTCACGTGTCACTGTTTCGACCTTAGTACTTGAAACTCATATACAGAAAACTAAAGGTTGTCCTCTTTCTAAAACTTCTTACGAAATTTAAATCTGATGCTCAGAACCAAAGTTATGACAATTTTCCCCTGGTCACCTGTTTGGAATGTAATTTGGAGTCTACAAAAACCCTAACCTCCTCAGACCATATCTCCAAAAATGTAGTGAGACAAGCTCTAAACTTCAGATGCAATATTTATCATAATTTCTACTCAAATGGGTTTTTTTTTTAGCTTTTGAAACGTCACAGAAAAATGATACAGCGAAAATGCCACGATGGCCTGTTTGGAGCAGCAAAAACCCTAGAATCCAAAGCTTTGATACCAAATGTTATGAAACCAGCTCACAAAAAGATAGAAAAGATAGATCAACGCCTTAGAATTAAGCCTCTCTGATGGGGCAACCTCCTTTACATTACACAAATGAATAATTTTTCGATGATACAAATGACAAAACCTCCTTTCTATATATAGGAGCCTAAAGGGTCATAATATAATCAGAGCCGACATAACAATAATAATGTAAGGGCACAATAATAACAATAGTGGGCTTCTATGGGGCACAATAATAACAATAAGGGGACTACATGGGCACAAAAATATAATAAGGGGGTTGCACTAATAACAATAAGGGGTTACACTAGTAGCATAGGGACCTAAAATAAGGGATTTGGCATGGTTAGGTAGTTTAATGGTTAATGTTTGGGTTGTCTCAGCTTTGGATGGTCTCTCAAAGCTAGCTATTACATTATCACATTTTTAGTTCCTTCACTAATTTGGATTAATTAAGGTTCTCAGAGTTGTTGTTGTTACACAGACAGTTGGTTAAGCATTCAGTTCCTTTCATAATAAGATTAGATCTAGGAAATATAGTTATTCATCCAATTAATAAATACCTCACCTCGCCATAATTTGTTCGACCATTCTGACAACATTACTTTTTGCAATTAAGTTGATGTAACTGTCACCATTAGTACCAATATTCCTTCATCATTATTACCTTTTGTATTTATTATTCATGTTGTTACATCCAGATATTAGTGTAATCATTCAGAAACCCATTTTGATTTAAAAGTTCTGAATTGGTAATAAGGAGGAGTAACCACTGATAATCTTAGCATCTTAACATTCTTCCCTAAGAAAGAATTTGTGTGCTCCTAGTATTGTTAAGTAGTATGCTTGTGAGCAACTATGGGTGGAGTAGTGGCCAAACACAAAGCTGACTATGTTAATATGTTGTTACAACATTTGAGAGAATTAGAAATTTTTTGAAGGGATAGATGGCTGAGTTATTTTGAAAAATTACAAGATTTAAATGAATTTTTTGCTTTAGAATTTTACCAAGCCTTAGTTGAACAACACTTTGTTGTCAGGGGCTTCATAATTGTTGTTACAAAAAAAGTTATCATAAAAGTGACAAGGATGTATAGGATAGGAGGATGTTGGTTCTCAAGGAAAGTGGCCAATCCTAAAGCTAAGGCCATATTATTATAGGAGGGAGAATAATTGACACCCAAGTGCATGGATTTTGATAGAACATCTCTTCCTCACCCTTGGGAAGATGTAGTCCTCTTCATCCAAAAATTCATTACATGTGAGGGTCGTTTTGGGATTATTTTCAATTATCACTTTCAATTTCTTACACACTTGAGGACAAGGCAATTGATTAACTTACCATACTAGTCATTACAACACATGGCAGAGGTTGTGAAAGGGGTAAAACATCCAAAAACTTGTGTCACTAACCATGCGTTCATTAAATTAATCATCAATGCATTCAGTATAGAGAAAAGGGATCTCATGGCATGCTTTGAAAGTGAAACGATGTGTTGGTGCAAATGAGGAGCACGAGGAGAGTGTTGAATCAACACACAGTTCTAAAGAAACCCCTTGCGGTAAAACAACACCAAGTACTAAAACAAAACATAGCACTGAAAAAACAAGCACTAAAGTAACACCCAACGCTAAAATAACACTTGTTACTAAAACTGCTACATCTTTCAAGAGAAAGTCAACCACGATATCTAAGCAAAGTAGGATTGATACACCTCCTATGGTGGGCTTAAAAAACTCTAAGAGGTGGAGTTCCATTAGAATGGCCCTTAGCATCGTCATGAGGAAAGGAGGCATAGATAAAAGAACCTATGGTTGTGTCTAGTGAGTCATGAGAGGAAAGAAAAGGTGGGTGCCCAATTGTAGAGGAAGTGTTGGAATAATAGTTGTGCTTGAAATTGGATTTGAGGAAGTGAAGAGAGTATAAAAAAGGGATAATTGGTGGAAAAATCCCAGGGAAAAGGGTACGAGTAACTGTTATACTAGAAGAGACTCGAAAATACACTGCTATAACTCACGAGGAATGTGCTGATAGAGTTGGACTTGATGGATTTAAGGAGCATCATAACAAAGGAAAATAAGAGAAGTCTACAGAAGAAGGCCCCTCTACATTTGAAATCCCGATTGTTCAATCAGAGTCTGAGCAAGAACCAGAGAAACAATAAGAGACAAAAGGGCTTGTAATAGAAGAGAAGGCAGTAGAACAAGATGTTATTACTTCATCGGGTAGGAGGAAAATTGACCCTCGCATTCAAATTGAAGATATGAGAAAGGAAAATGAGGATTTAAAGAAATAATTTTCCTTGGTTAAAGAAAAAATTCATTTTAAGAGTGAAATTGGATTGGATATGTTGGCAGAGGCTGTAGAAATTGCATCATCTACTATTTCAAAAAAACTATGCAAGGGTTGCCAACAAATCCCCAAGGAGGTTAATATCATGGAGAGTGTTACTGTTTCAGTTGGATTACAAGTGGGGGAACATGAGAAAGAATTTTGACCTACTATTCCACAAGAACTTATTGATGATGTTTTTGTGACATAAGAACCAATAATCAAAGAAGAGAAGCAAGAGGAAAAACAAATTTATAATCCACAAGAACATGTTTATGATGTTTTTGTTACACAAGAACCAATAGTTGAAATAGAGTAAATAAAAAATGAAAGTAATTTTGTACCATAAGAAACTATTGATGATGTTCTTGTTACATAAGAACCAATAATTGAGATATAATAAGAGGAGGAGAAAAGGGATCAGAAGGAGGATGCTAGAACAACATCTGAAAAAACTCAAGTTAAATTTGAAGATTTGATGAGGGTACTAGAGTAGTTCAAGAAATTAGCACTCTTTCACAAATATGAAGTCATTTTCCTAAAGAAAAATTAGGAAATGGTTAATAAGCTTAAGAAGAAGTGGGCTGAAAACTCAAGAATTGCAGAATTTGTGAAAATTTAGAAGGAGGGGAATCAAGCAATGAAATACGTGAAGGAACTGCAAGGAGAGGTTAATCTATTACAACAAGAAAATGAGCTCATTAAATTATTGTGTAGTAGGACTCCTTCTCCTTCTTATGCTTTATATTTGCAAGAAAAACATTATATCTTCCAATTAACAGCCTTGAAGAAAAAGAGACCATATAAGACAAGGCATATACAAGACTTCTTGGAAATATTTCAAAGTGTTAATTTCTTAGAACAACATTTGTTGTGTGAGCTATACCTACATGACCTCGCTTTCTTTGGGGAACAATCATTCAATCTGAAACCCTATGTGATATATATACAACTCGGGGCTTTTATTTCTTTTATGCAAAATCAAATAGGCTAGAAAGGTACCCATGATACTGTAACAACTAATGAAGAATGGGTGAAACTTTTTATTAGAGGAGAACTTGGTTCAGCTGAAGTTGTTGCACATAATTGCAATAAAATATGGAAATTCCTAGCCACTAAGACATTATTGATGGACCATAGAGAATCATTTGTATGGAGATGACAGAGAAATATACAAGGAATGAGAACGAGTGTCTCAGAAGGAAGACAGTTGAGTTGAGATATTTCTCGAAAAGAATTGAAGAAGGGAAACCCTTATTGTTATCATAATTTTGAGCAAGCACTTTCCAGAGTTCATGAGTATGTTGAATGTATTAAGAGGAATGATGTCGGTTGGAGAGGACTTAGATTCAATTTGCCTCTTGTTTGGTTACCCACCTATCAGTATCAACATCCTTATAGTATTATTGATAAGTTTTGGGAAGCATAACTGGTTATTTCTTGAGGATACAAGGTCATAGGTGAAAACATGATAGGAACTTACAACCTCACACAACTTCCCTCTTAACATGTTTGACATTAGTGACATGAGTCTGGATGAAAACATGCAAAAGCTTAAGCTGGAGGGAAATGCTTGGTCACATAATTGTCATTTTTTCCTACTTATTTTCCTATTTCTTTTATCCCTTTTTGACCAACAAGACCATATCTTATTACTGTAACACCCCTTATTCACCTAAGTATGTCCTTTTTCACTTGTCACTTTCTTAGTTCGATTCTACTTATAATTTGACTTTATAACTACTGTCTTAGGTTTTTTTTTAATCATAAAACTAATGTATGGGTTGTTTCAGGTTTGGATGGTTTATTGAAGCTTGTTGTTACATGATTACATTTTAGTTCCTTTACCTATTTTGATTATTTAAGGTTCCAAGAGCTATTGCTATTACACAGATAACTGCTTAAGCATGTGCTTCCTTTCCTAATTAGATTGGATCTAGGAGAACGCCAAATTCAAAAGAAACAACTCATTATTTGGAGATATTTCTTGAGCATCCAGATCATTTGGTCGAGATATTTTGTAACTCTATTTTTAATTAAAGGAAATTGTTATAGTTTTACCCCTCTCATGGAAATTGTTGTGTAATTGTTAATATATCGTTTTATTTTAAGATCACATGAGAATCAAAATATTATCACGATGATCTTCTCATTTTAATTAATATATATAGAAGAGAAGATCATTTTCCAGCAAGGTATATAACGAAGAATTGGAGAATAGGATTGGAAAGGGGAATACCAGAGCTCTGTAATCTTGATAGTTTTATTAATGCGAATCTCAACTTTTTGGTTCAATAATTTCCTCTAAGTAGTTTGTGTGATTTTTAGTGTACCATCCCCTACCAAGGAGGAAAGGACCTCCTTCTTAGCATGGATCAGTGGTTAGTTAGAGTGTCATACTTAATTGGATAAACATTTCTTAGTGATGTGATTATTATTACTCCTACTATTACAATTAATTCTATGTGGAATTTAATTAATTGCAGTAAGTTTTCGATGGTGTGAAAACTTAAGCCTTGGACTGGTCCCTCAAGTTAGTGTGGTAGTGAATTATGTTCCTTATTGTTACAGATTGGACTTCACTTACTTTTATGTGTCCATATTGAATGAGTGATGGTTTTCAGGAGTGCTGTGACAATGTTTGAATGACAGATTGGATAAATACTTATCAGTTATGTGATTGTTGTTATTGTTGTTGTTACAGTTAATTCTATGTGTAATTTAATAAATTATAGTAATATTTCAATGATGTGACAACTTAAATCCTGAACTGGTCCCTTAGTTTATTATGGCAGTGAATTATTTGGCTTGTTGTAACATTTTGGATTGCACTTCCTTTTATGAGTGTAGATTGAATGAGTGATGGTTTTTAGGAGTGTTGTGAGAGAGGTTGAATGATAGATTTCATAAATATTTCTCAGTTATGTGATTGATGTTACTTTTTTTGTTACAATTAATTATATGTGTAATTTAATTAATTGCAGTAAGATTTGGATGGTGTGATAACTTGAGTCCTAGACCAGCCCCTCAGTTTAATGTGGCAATGAATTATTTTATTTGTTGTTACAATTTGGAATGCACTTGCTTTTATGTATAAAAATTGAATGAGCGATGGTTTTTAGGCGTTTTGTGAGAGTGGTTGAATGAAAAATTGCATAAATATTTCTCAATTACGTGATTGTTGTTACTGCTACTATTACAGTTGATTATGTGTGTAATTTAATTAATTGCAATAAGCTTTGAATGGTGTGACAACTTAAGTCTTGGACTGGTCCATTAGTTTAGTGTGCTAAAAAATTATTTTCTGTGTTGTTACAATTTCAATTGCACTTCCTTTTATGAGTCTAGATTGAACGAGTGATGGTTTTCAGGACTGTTGTGTGAGTGATTGAATGACAAATTGCATAAATATTTCTTAGTTATGTGAGTATTGTTACTACTGTTGTTACATTAATTCTGTGTGTAATTTAATTAATCTCAATAAGCTTTGGATTATGTGACAACTTAAGTCATGGACTGGCCTTGCAGTTTATTGTGGCAATCAATTATTTGATTTGTTGTTACAGTTTGGATTGCCCTTGATTTTATATGTGTATATTGAATGCGTGATGGTTTTCAGGAGTGCTATGAGAGTGATTTGATAACGAATTTCATAAATATTTCTCATTTATGTGATTTTTATTACTGCTATTGTTAAAGTTAATTCCGTGCAATTTAATTATTTGCGATATGACTGGGATGATGTGAAAACTTAAGTAATAGACCAATCCCTCAGGTTGTTGTTACAATTTGGATCACACTCCTTTTCATGTGTGAATATTGAGTGAGTGATGGTTTTAGAGAGTGCTGTGAGAGTGGTTGAATGGCACAGTAGCTTATTTTGTAATATTTCTTCTCAACGAATCTATGTGGAGTGTGTGATAACTTTGTTTATTGTTGAGAGAGTGTGTGTAATGGCCTTGGGTTGAGATTATTTTATACTAGTGATCAACTTCCTTAACATAGAATTTGTGCAATAGTCTTGTGAAAATTATAGCCTACCTAGATCAATAATTAAATGTGAGAGCAGGTCGACCAACATTAAAATAAAAATAATTTAAAAATAATGAATTTAACAAAGTTTCTTATTCAAATCATTGTCAGATAAGGGCATTAATATTTTATTAAATTTTATGTCTTCACAAACATATGTTGATACAAAAGGAATGGAATAAGCAATAAAGTAATCCTAATTTTTTCTACAAACAATTCATAGGATATATTGAACACTTTAATGATATTTCAATAGGTACTTTGTATTGACACAAATAATAGTGAAGAATTTCAAAGTTTAGGCCATAAGAATCATCATTTTTTAAACATGGATTACGAATAATTCTAAAAATTTAGAAGTCTTGGTCATTAACATCATTGTCTACAACAATGTCATCTAGTGTATCATTGTCAATGTTCATATTATATTTCAAGTAATTAATATTATCATCATCCTCGTCTTGAATTGCATCATATTCATCATCATTGAAATCTAACTGTAGAACGTCTATATTGTTACTAGATGTATTTGGATCAACATTTTCTATACCATCCATATTGTTGTCTTCCATAACATCATGTAACTATGTATTCTTGTCTTCTTGTGCCTAAACATAACCATCTTCAACATCATCATGAATGTCAATATCTTTGATGTTCTCTAATCCCTCTCTCTCATTATGTTGGGCATCATTGTTTTTTTCAGTATCCACTAATGCATCATCAAATACATGCCTCAATCTTGGATCATAATGTATGACAAATATCCATTTCGGGTCCAGAATATCTTCATAGAAAAATATATGCACATGAACGAGTACATACATATATTAGACATACGTTACAAATCTTTTATTGATTAATAAAAACAATATATATTCACAATAAACAATGTATTAATAGATTATCAATCACTACCACTTCTTCTTTGAGTTAAATAAATACCTACTCACAATGAATTGGTAGAACATAAGGCTCCTTATCCTCCAATAGGAACTTTGAGGAATCTATAGAAAATAATCCAGTACATATATCATGTCTTCGTGTCCTCTCAAATGCTTCATACCATCTACACTTAAAAATACAACATTTAAATGAATGGTAAACCAACTCAATAATTTCTTCTATTTTCCAAACATATTGTAGATTCCCTTCAATAATATTTTTATCTTGTGAGCTTGACTGACTAGATTGCTTGAAGTCAACCATGATGCCCCAATTGTATGATCGTCTCTTTACATCCAAACATTGTACATGATAACATCGACCATATGCCCACATTCTTGGATATTTACTAACCTATGAAAGATAATTTATTTTGGTTAAAACAAATATAATGACAAATATTAAAATAGTCAATAGTGTCAAAATTGTAAGGAAACAACATTTTGTAAAAATTTCAAATGTACCTTTCTTTCACATCCTCTAGACATGTTGATTTCATCTTCTATTATGTTTGAATCTATACCATCATTTTCTATTTGATTTTGGATTTGTTCAGTAACCCATTCTAGTGTGCAATCTTTGCCCCATTCCCCTTGCAGATCAATAGGAAATGGGGTATTCCTTGGGTTCGATCTCTTACATTATGTCCTTGTTTATAACACTTCTTCTCTCTTTTTTTCATACAAATCAATCCATTTTTTCATAAAGTCCATGTGGTATAGAATGAACTTGTCATGTTGAGAAATGGAAACAACAAATTCTAGTTTAATTTGTCTTTGAATTAAATTGAGAATTAAAATCAAATTCTATTTTCATAGCAACTTGTAAATAGTTAATTAAGTTTAATTACCTTAATTAGCTTAGGAATTTCGAGTTGGAATTCTTTATATAGTCATGTATATGTTCTCAGATTTAGAGGTCTAGTATGAGTTTAAATTGAGTTGCAATTAGATTAACTCAATTTATTGAGTTATGTTCAGTTAAATTAGTTCCAAACTGTTTGTGGAACTAATAGAGAGCTAATAGTCAATTGGTGCACTAGTGCATCCACGAGTGCCACTCTAGTTAATTGAATATTCCCTCATCAGAAACTCAACATGCCAATTATGAGAAAGACCCAGTTGAGACTACAGTGTAGGGACAATGTACTATTAGTTGTGTGATTTACTGAGTTGTAAATATCATGCATGCAATCAGAGAAGGACCTATGTTTGGATTGTGTAATTTTGGAAGCATGAATTCCCTTTAAGTATGGGTTATTCATCCCAGGAATTACACAAGAGATTAGGGGCTTGGAGAGTTGCAGACTTGGCTAAGGATTTGGCTTGGGCTAGCTTGTGAGCTGAGAGAGTTGAGCATACTTGTGCAGAATTCTTCTAGTGAGAACAAGCTCTGTATATTCACTCATATTTCTGATATATGCAATACAGATAGCGGGGTTTTGAGAAATGGCTTTCCCCATATACATCTTGCCTTATGTGCTATTAATTTATCTTCTTTTTGTTCATATTATTTTCATTGATCTATTGGCTCATGATGGTTGAAGGTAGAAGTAGATTCTTGTCCTGTGCTTTAGTACATTGCATGATCTTGTGAATCTATAGGATCTTATGCATGGTATTGGAGCTGAGAATAGTATAATAGAGGAGATTTTGAATTTTTTAGTTTTGGGTTACATGTGAAATTTGAATTTGCAATACATACTTCAAGATTGATAGATGGCATTCTACGGTTTGTGGCTTGAGTATGCCTTGGAAGGCAACTCAAATTTTATAGTCTGAAGGGACAAACTGGAGGTTGTGCTAGAGGATAATGGCTTGAAGGAATTTGTTCATCAAGATATTCCTAAGACAACAACATCGAATGCATAGAATTTGGTTGAATGGAAGAAGTGTGTGGCGAAGGCGAGGTGGATAATCCTTGAGGGAGTTTGAGACCACATTGTCTCGAGTCTCCATGGAAAGGAAACTTCGTATGATATGTGGAAAACATTGACGAACTTGTACTAGAACAATAGTGACCAAAGGAAATATTTACTGAAGGAAAAAATTTGAAAAATCAAAATGGAGAAAGGCGAGACAATTCCAAAATACTTGACCAAGTTCACTCAGTGTCGTGATGAACTTGGAACTGTTGGTATCACAGTTGCCAAGGATGGTATGGTGAGTATTTGTCTTCTAAGACTCCCAAATAGTTAGCATAGTTATGATGACTTTGTCAATGGTCGGGAGAAGCTGCTGGATTGGGAATGACTGTGGTTGGATTTGATTGAGCAGGAGATCAGGGGGAACACTAGGGATGGATCTTCATCAAACACTGATGATGAAGAGAATTGTGCCTTACCGATTAAGGAAAAGAAGTGGAAATGGGAAGCTTCCCATTCCAAATCAGATTCTTATCATGGACATAAGAAGAAGGACATGAAGAAGGTTAAGTGCTTTCATTTTCATGAGTTGGGCCATTTTGCTACAAATTGTCCACTCAAGAAGAAGTCCTCAAGAGGAGCGGAGGGTGAGGGTATGGCCTCCAAATTCGAATTGGAATTTTCCCTCATTGTATGCATGTTGTCATCAATGATGGGAAGTGTATGGTGCATAGATGGTGGAGCTTCATTCCACATGACTGGAGACAAATAGTTATTCAGTGACTTGTTGAAAGAATATCTCCAGATGCATAATGAGATGGGTGACGACGGGAAGTATAGTTTTAATGGATTGGACACAATTAATTTTTAGAGGGCGCATGGAGCTCCACTCACCTTGAAGAATATTATGTATGTTCTCAGGCTGAAGAAGAACTTGATATATGTTGCCATGCTTGAGGATAGAGGCTATGATGTGACCTTCTCGAAAGGAAAGGCATTCCTTCGACACAATCATGGGTCAAGTAAAGAAGATAGGTATTTGGGTGAGAATCTCTATAAGATAGAGGTAGAGGAGTGTGTTGCTTTCAGCACAAAAGCAGAAAGGGTGTAGAGCCAAAATGTTGGCGATTAGTGGCATAGGCGATTGGGCTACTTTCATCAAGGGCTTTGAAGATATTGCAGTAGATCTCTACTAGTCTTCCCAAAGGTACGTTTGAGAAAGTGGATACATGTAATGGGTGTACTTTAGGAAAATACACCAAGTATTCCTTTCACAACAGAGGCAGTCAAGCAGGGCCTATTCTAGAGTGATTCCATTTTGATGTGTGTGGACCATTATCGATAGCATCCATAGTTAAACACAGGTATTATGTCATATTTTTTGATGACTTTTATCAAAAATGCTAGATATTTTTCATGTAGAAAAAGGATAAAACCTTCACAATTTTTTGTGAGTTTAAATCATTGGTGGAGAAAGAGTCAGGCAATAAGGTTAAAGATCTATGGATTGATAACAATGGTGAGTATGTCTCAAACGAGTTTAATAACTTTTTGTGCAACAGAAGGGATTAAAGGGGAGTTGACGACACACCATAACCCTCAGTAGAATGGGGTGGCCGAGAGGAAGAACATAAGCATAGTAGGGGAAATGAGGGTGATGTTGCATGATCATTTCCTTCCACTACTTATGGGATAAGCCATGAAACATAGTGCATTATGTTCAGAACCATAACACACATCAGATACTTGAGATGAAGAGACCAAAGGAGGCTTTATTCTGGTAAGAGGCCAGATGTTGGTCACTTCAGGATTTTTGGGTCATCGGTATATTTCCATGTGACCAAAGATGCATGGAATAAGCTTGAGTTGATATCAAAGTTGGGGATATTTGTGGGATACACTGATACACCTCTTAACTCTTGAGTGTACATGCCGACCAATAGGATGGAAGTGGTTCGAAGGGATGCCAAATTCGATGAGGAGAAGGCCATGTGAGTTTCCCTTGAGAGGGATTGTGAGCTACATGAGGATGAAGAGATTTTAGCTCCTAAGGTTGAGGAGCCTCAGATTGATGTGGAGCAGCCACATGTAGAGGATCTAGGAGTGGAGACATCCACCGTGGTAGAGTCTTCTAAAGAGGGAAGAAAGCACACAAGATAGGCTGACAAATTGTTGTATGATGCATGGGAGAATGTGGGAGAAACCACTTCTCAGTGCAGGAAGAGGAGGTCACCTAAGAGGTACACTGGATACATGGCTCTTATGGGCAAATGTGTTGTGATATAGCCATATTCCTTTAAGGAAGCATTGCAACAGCTAGTTTGGGTCGATGCCATGGTGGAGGAGTATGACTCCATAGTTTGTAATAGTGTTTGGGATGTGGTCTCGAGACTGGAGGACAAGTCAGTGGTGATCTCCCATTGGCTTTACAAGGTATATCAAGCTGTAGATGGTAGTGTGGAGAAGCATAAGGCTAGATTTATGGTCGTGGATTTTCACATGTAGAGGGGATTGACTATGATGATACCTTTGCTCCTCTTGCAAGATACTCGTCGATCATATCTATAATTGCACTATCAGCACATATGAATTGGAAGATAAATCAGATGGATGTGAATACAACCTTCCTTAATGGCATGATTGAGGAAGATGTGTACATAGAGCAGCCTGAAGGTTTTGAGACTTTTGACCATGAGTCGCATGTGCACTGGCTCAAGAGAGCATTGTATGGGCTGAAGCAAGCACCCTATTCTTGGTATGCCAATATAGATAGCTACTTCATCAGGTTGGGCTTCATGAAGAGTGAAGTGGATGCAAACCTATACTACATAGTGGTGGAAGGTAAAATGTTGATCATTGTACTTTATGCTGATGATCTCATATTGACAGGTGATGATCAACTGATCAAATATTTCAAGGAGGACCTTGCAAGAGAGTCTGAGATGAAGGACATGAGGCTCATGTATTAATTTCCTTGCATGGAGTTATGATAGGGTAATGGGGAGTTGTTTGTGTCTCAAGGAAATTATGCCAACGAGATACTCAGGAGATTCTACATGGAGAGAAACAAACCCATGGAGACTCCTATAATAGGTAATTGGAGGAAGGAGGATGCTACTTCAGGAGAAGTAGTGGAAGCTATTGTTTATAGGCATCTTGTGGGTTCAGTCATTTACTTGGTGAACACATGACTGGATATGTGCTATGTAGTTAATCAACTTAGTCAAGCGATGGTTAGGCCTACTAAGCTATATTGGAAGGTGGAAAAGCATGTGTTTAGATACCTTAGGGGAGCTTCTTAGTATGGATTATGGTATAGATGAACATAGGGAGTGAAGCTTCAAGGCTTCACTGATGCAGATTGGGAAAAAAGTCCATCCGACCATAAGAGTGCATCAGGAGGGATTTTTAGTATTGGGTCAACGACATTTTCTTGGTACAACAAGAAATAGAGATTGGTTGCACTCAGTTCAGAAAGGAAGAGTACATGGTTACAAGTCAAGCAACATGTGAGGCCATCTGGATGAGGAAGATCCTCATTGGTCTGTTTTGTCAGAATATGGATCTAACAGCGATTTGCTACGATAATCAGAGTTGTATCAAACTCTCTGAAAATCTAATTTTTCATGATAGGTCCAAGCACATTGATATCTAATATCATCATCTAAGAGATTGTGTATTGAGGCAGATCATGTTGTTAGAGAACATTCCCACAGAGGAGAAAGATGGTGACATTTTGATAAAGGCATTGTCAAGATGTAAATTCGAGTTTCACAGATTTAGGACCGGGGTAGTTGATAATCCTTTTCTTGTTGAAAGGGAGTGTCGAGAAATGACAAAAATAAATTCCAGTTTAATTTGTCCTTGAATTAAATTGAGAATTAAAATTGAATTCTATTCTCATAGCAACTTGTAAATAATTAATTAAGTTTAATTAACTTAATTAGCTTAGGAATTTCTAGTTGGAAGTATTTCTGTAGTCATCTATATGTTCTCCGTAAATTTTAGGAGTCTAGTATGAGTTTAAATTTAATTGTAATTAGACTAACTTGCTTCACTGAGTTATGTTAAGTTAAATTAGTTCCCAATTGTTTGTGGAACTAATAGAGAGTTAACAACCAATTGGTGCACTAGTGCATCCATGGGTGTCACTCTAGTTAACTGAATTTCCCTCACCAACAGAAACTCATACATGTTGATTTTGAGAAATACACGATTGAGACTAGATTCCAGGGATCATGTACTATTAGTTGTGTGATTTACTGAGTTGTAAATTAGTATGAATCTTTAGAAAACATTAAAATACAATACAATATCTCTATGTCTCTCACTCATGAACATTTCATATCACATACCTTGCGAATGCTGACAATCAACCTATAACATTCCTCAAGTCAACAGTAAGACATGGATCCCCCCTAGTTTCCAATGACATGATATGTTGTCAAACACATTTATCAAAGATCATCATTAGTTATTTTTTTCACACAATATAATATAATAATATATTGAGTACCTAATCAATTTTACCAATAAAAGTTAAATGATGATATATAATACCTTCATAAAGTTATGAAAATCATGTGTTTTAAATCTTTTGATATGTCCGTCAACTATAAAATCTTTATTTAATGATGACCCATAGCCAATAGGTGTCCTTATTGAAAGTATGCAATTTTTTAGTTGGTCTAGCTCTTTCTTTTTCAAAATCCATGGATTTTTTGCATATTATTCATTTTCCCTATTTGGCCACCAATGTTTTCTATCAAATTTTGTACATGAAAGAGAAATATCTCTCCTCGAAGATAAGGTGTCCTTCTCTTTTCCTCCTCTATGTCGAAAAAATGAATCTGGGCAATTTTTGAAGATGTGCATAGGATCTAATAGGTGAGATATTAATATATCCTTACAATATGGGAGCTCATAAAATATGTTTTCTTTTCATCCCTTATAGCATCTTAATTACAACTTGTTCGGGTTCTTCAATAGAATCACCCCATCAAAAAAATCCTGTCAAGATTACAATTCGTCATCTTCATACTTCATAAGCCAATCAGCTGGACCTATAATCATGGGAGGGCCTTTATTTTAAACTTTTCCATCAAATTTATTCTTATGGGAGTTTCTAAACCTATGATCTAGTGGTAGGAAAACCCTCTTGTTTTCATAAATAAATTTATGAAGATATTTAGATTACCGCCCTTGAAATTTTTCTGCACATCTTGGACATGCAAATGTCCCCTTTGTTCAAAGCCCCCCAATTCAATAAGGTTAATAACATCCAAATAATAATATAAAACCAAGTATGAAACTTGGGATGACAATAAATTATGAGTGTAAATAGGTAATTTTTTTTATCTTACTGGAACAAAAACCAAGTCATGGGAAATCATGAATAGCCCAACATAGCACACCATACAACATGAAGGACCTTTTTGATGGAGGATGTGTTATGTCATGCATTATTATGCCTTTCCATATTAGTTTCATCTCATCAATAAAAGGCGCAAGATAAACATCCATGTTTTTAACTTGATGTTTTCCTGGAACAATGAGAGTAAACATAAGGTGATCCTTTCTAACACTGATCCATGGGGAATATTGTCGACTATCAATTCGACTATCCAGACACCATAATTTGATCTCATGAAAAATATTGGGCACACTCCATCAATTGCAACACCAAACCTGATACTATGGGGTTCATCTTTGAATTTTGTTGGCCATTTTTCCTCTATGTGTTTCAATTCTTTAGAGTATGCTGAAATTCACATGAATCCATATTTACTCCCATTATTTGCATTCCATTCCATCAATTTTACAATTGACTTGCAACAAAGCATTCGTTGAAGTAATATGTTTAATTGGCATGTGATTTAAAACCATATTTAGAACTGTAGGACCTTGTATATCTATGTAGTATATCTTCTCTTTGCATACAGGGCATTCTACCTCATCTTGACATTCATATTTGTATAAAATTCAATCATTTTTACATGAATGAATTTGCTTGTATTCAATCCCCAACTCAACCAACCACTGACACACCTCTCTGTAAGTTGATGGAAACACATTCTCTTTAGGAAATATTTTAGTTTTTAGTGCCCTATAATATTTTAAAAGATTAGATCAATTGAATGTTTGACTTATGAACATGTTTGATATCTGAATTTATATTGTGACTATTCATATACAATATATGGTTTTAAAATCCCCTTAAAAAATATAAACGAATTTGATGAATGTTTACGAATTACATACATTAATTGACAATGCATTATAAGAAATAGATTTCTACCTAGTTCAGTACGGTGGGGAATCCTTTGTGTGACCAACCAAATAGTGACTTGATTTTTAATAATATTAATGTGCATGCAATTTTTGAGGTTCTACTTGCACCCGATTTGAACATGAGTGTCTTTTTTGATTTCTTGATGGAGCCTTTAAGGTTGTTATCATCAACATTATGTTAGTAGTAATTACCCTACTGTGATCATTACTATCAATGGTATGATCATTATTGTCATCAATGTTTCCATCCCCAAATAAACCTTTGAGAATTTCATTCAATCCTTCTTCATTCACTACATTTTCACTATCATGATCATCATAATTAAGGCTAGGTAGCATGTCATTAGTGTATGCTAATCTCATCAACTGTTCAAATTTATTAGGTGATAGAGCTCTATTTAAATATGCTTTTTTCCCATGTATGGTTTAAAGGATGGTTTGGATCATCCCATCCAAATATTAATAGACTAGTTGGATCAGCTTGCGTATTAGTAGTTGTTCTTTCACCATTATCTTCTACCTATCGATGAACGCAACCATTATTTAATGTTTGACAAGAATGGGATAAATCATAAATCTATCAATTTCAAAGAAATATAATAATCAAATATCGTTTAACAAAGCCCATCCCATATACTATAGTCTTAACCAACCTCTTCTTTAGTTCAATTATTTTTTTTCTCTTATGGATCCATTGTCATATCCTCTTCCACCCACTGCGTTCTTCATGATTTAATAGTTTTAGGTCCACACCAATGTATGTATGTTTTTTTTTCCTTTTTCTAGTTCAATGCTTAGGATGTGCACTTGCTCAAATATCCATATGAAATATCAACAACATGCATTAATTCATTTCAATATTGGATAGTACATTATAAATTCTAATAACACTATGAAAACAGATGGATATGTCGCAAAATTATTCCTAACTCAAAATTTGATTAGCTGATGTTCTGTGACATCCGTTGTGTCCTTATTTGGTATGACACTATCTGTTTCCATTGCCTCATCTTTCCCTTATAATACATAAAATAATAAATGATGTTTAGTATACCGATTATATCATTTCAACCAATATACTCTCCAACATAAAACCTCACTTTACTAATATATTTGACATATCGATATCATGAATTGGATTGAAAAAAACAAAAAAACATTTTATATGATTGTATCTCATCTACTTGTAGCATTTGTGGATTCATAAACACCATCTGCGTTTGGTTGAGGTTCCTTTGTCTACTTATATTTATTGTATATGAAAATTCATATTCGATTTTATGGCCACCCACTTTCCTCTCGTTGACTTAGTAAGTCTACATCGCCCACATCCTCTATCCATGGCCTCCTCTAAATCCTGTAATACATAACAATGACATTAGTCACATAACTTTTATTATTTCTCTGTCCAATTTTATAAACGCACAATCAATTTAAGATCAACTAGTTTTCACTACACATTTCTAACTAAAATGCCCCTATTTTCAATATATACCTTTTTTGTTAATTTATACTCCCAATATGGTGACATGGCACAACCCTTATAAATCGTAGATGATGATTATGAAAACTAATGAACTATTTTTATTTTTATTTTCATATTTTTCAGTGCCACCATGCACCATGTAAAGGAGTAAGGAATGAGTGGTGGGATTGAAAATGTTTGTCACATGAATACATAATCACTAATACACACAACCTTTAAAGGTGAAAATGTGTGTATGTGACTTTAATTAGTGGATTGTTACATTATGAGTCATTGGCTATTAAAATAAAATTAGAAAGTTTGAAATCACACCAAATTCATTAGTGGGCTAGGAAAATATGACACAAAACACCCTTCATTTCAAGGTTAAAACAAGATTTATAGGGCTTTACATCAACCAACATTTCAACGAATACCATGATGCACATTACACATCCAATATTTGTATTCAAACCTCATAAAAATGAAAATAACATGGAAGCCTCCCACATCGACATTGCAAAGTGCAAAGATGACAATGAATAAAAATTAGACCAAATATAAAAATTAAAATTAAAAAACCCACCAATCTATAATTCACACACATAATGGATAAACCTATTGTGTATCCCGATTATTCAACCAAAACAATGTAATACATTCACTATATTTCCATTCTCCTACTCACCAATTCAAAATCAAGGAAGCTTTGAAATTTTGCATGGAGTTGGAGCATACCACGGTTGGAGAAATGCATTTAGGCTATGAAAGAAAATAACTAATTTATTGGATCTCTATTGATGGTGGGAAGAGATATTAATGGAGCTCTCCTCTATTGTTGTGGATTTCAATAAAAAATTTTTTTTTTGGGTGTGATTCAACCTCTAGTAGTTACAAAATCATTTTTTGCATCTCATTCACTCCCTACTAGAGAAGAAAATCCAACCCCTATCCATCCATTCTTCGCTATTGTTGTTTAAAGTAGTTAGAGTGAAGGGAGAAAAATGTAGGGAGCAAATAGAAGGGATTTTCCACAGTTTGGAGGAAAAAAATTGCCCTATGATGCCAAAAATGTCAAGAAACAAGAGAGGGAAACGAGCAAAGGGATTTGATTCTTGCAAGAATGAAGTATTTCACACTAAATTTATATATTTTTACATGTTTCCATTGCTTTGAATTGTATTTTTAGTTTTTAGTTTCAAAATTATAAAAGAAGAAATTAGGGTTTATTTTTTTCCTAATTTTAAAATAGACTTTTTATTATGTATATATAGGGACATGATAGTGAGAAACTAAAAGAGTACATGGCTTCTGTATTGGGGGTAGAAGAAGTGAAAAAAATAGAAGGTATGTATTTTTCCATGCTTTCCAAATACGTGGAAGAATGTACTAAAGGCACTAAAACAAACCAATCAAATCAACCTTGTTAAAGGAAATTGATTGATTCCCCATCAACTCCTAGAGAGATCAAAGGATATAGGAAAAAGTCAATCAAAATAACCTCTAAGAATGTGCAACAAGGAACAAAGACATCCAATGTCCCACCCACTCCTCGGACACATATTTCTTCCACCACAGGAACTGTTACTTATGCATCTTGCATTGGTATATACGAAATCATGGTAGAATATGATGTTTTCTATGGGGATATCAGAATGACAGATGTCGGGAAAGTGTTCAACTACAAGTTGAAAGAATCATGCCTTCAATGCTTCGAATATCATCTACATATTTCATTATCAAAGATACACATGCACCTTCCAAAGGAGGTCATCCATGAAATGCAGATTGAATTTGGGATAGGTTGGTTAGTGAAGAAAGTAAGAAAACAAATGACTAAAAACTACAAGAGATTATGCTGCAACTAAACGAAAAAAGATAAAAAAAATTCCTCCTAAGCTCAGGGCCAAAATAAGCCTAATTGATGTAAGTGTGAAAGTATGGAAAGAGCTCATGAAAGCATATGATAGAGCAGATACTCTGATGAGGAGAGAATATAGGTATTTAAATTTGGTCATAAGATTGTTTCAAATGCATTAAATGATTTTTATATTTTACGAGTGCATAATTAAATTGAATTAGTGTATGTTTCAAGACAAGGCCTCGAAGGCCAGAGTTGCCAAATATTGTGCCACACATCACAGTGGCCAAACAGATTTAGAAGCGTTAGCATGCAAATTTGTAAGTATATTTAATATCTGATTTTTACTTTTATTTTTTGTACAAAAATGTAAATGATTAGATATTAATTACTTTAACTTATCCATCTTCCATGTCTTGACAAGGGAAAAAATATGGCCATTATCCATCACAATTGGAATTTGATATGATACATGACAAAAAAGTGGTTTTATTTTTAGTTGGATGGAGAATAAGGTATCAATAGTTGACTTTCAATAACTTAGTTGGATATTTTCCCCCAAACTTAGTTGGATATTTTCCCCCAAACTTAGTTGGATATTGTTATGTTAATATGTCAATTTTCATTTCTTGTGTTGAGTTTTTTTATTTATGTATAGCTTGAGTTCTTTTGTGTTGTCATTTGTAATAGAATCCTTATAAATCACTAACCTTTCACTATGATCAATTCCTTAGAAATCAATATCCAATCATGGCTTTATCAAGTCCTTTTCCAAAAATCCTTGGCTAAAGGAGGGATGCAAGACCATGTAATACATAACCTGTAGACAACAAACCATATTACATGGGATTGGTTATAGATGCTTGGGGTTGAGAGCACATTACATGGGATTTATTATGGACCCAAGATACATGTGTTGAGGAGAATGGGATGATTGTCTTAGAAAGAGAGAAACCTTGTGATGAAGAGCACTTAACCCATGAAACCCATGCTTAGAGAGTGCACCACTTGAGGAATGGTCTCTTGACGTGTATATGTTGCAGAGAGAGAACTTCACTTGCAGACCTTATCTTGTGCATTAAATTAACTTTCTTGTGTAATTAGTCTACTTTGCCAATGTTGGCCTCCCTCGCCTACTTTGTATAGAGGCAAGAGAATGTATTTATCTACACTATACTCATTATTCCATCTATATAATTGTCATGAAGAGTTCTTGGTGCCTATGTGATGCAATAGAGGAAGACCTAGATTAGTTTGTAGCGTAAGCCGTCGAGAAGAAATGAATATGAATGCTAGCACTAGGGATGATCTTGAGTCTTAACACTTTTCTTAGTAATTATTTTCCATATTGTAGATTGAAAGGTGTATTGAGGTATCAAAATTTATTTTGTAGTGAATATATATACTATATATATATATTAATATATATATATATATATATAATATATATATATATAATGAATTAAGCACATATATAGGTACATGTCTATTAGAATAGGAACATTTACAATGTAGGCCTATGTTGGAGGCTATTTGAACTTTGAAGGCCTAGTTTAACAGAAAGGACTTGAAACTTTATAGAAAATTTCCCTTTCTAGTGCTATGGGGAGTATGGTTAGCACACAACTTGGTGTTTTTTCGAAATAGAATTCTTCCTACATTCTAGACTATAGCACAAGTCTTCTCATTATTCCAACTATATCAGACCCTTATTAATCCTAAAACAATAAAACAAGTGGGGTAGGCGATGATAGACCTTCATATGCAATGTGAACTATTTTTTGGAGAAATTAATGAATAAATTGAACTGGTCTACTTATTTGTGATGGTTGTGGATGGAAACACCCTAGGGTCTTGGGTTGAAAACCCCAACAAAGCGGAGGTCATGCAACAACAAGAAATATGCAGACAACGGATCTGAATGCTTAAACTACTGAAGTGGGAATAAGTGGTATTACCTGGAGGTCCTACATTCAAGGTCAATCCCATAGGGTTCAAACCATATACTTCTTCCGATGCCTTTAAAATGTGTGACTTATTCAAGAAAAACATATAAAACAATAGTAATAGAAAGCATGTTCATTATATATGTGTTAGATCATATAAGAAAATGAGAAATTGAGCATTAATATAAGATTTATAAGAAAATCATAACATGGATCAATGCATAAACATGATAACTATTAGAAACATAACAACATTTCTTTATTGATGTAAGCTAAATGAAATGTAGAAAACTGCAATCTGAGTCTTCCTCTAGTGTTATACGGGAATAGTGTCCACACAGATGCTGTTATTCCCACTAAGATGGGTGGCTATATTAGAAACAAACAATCAAAGTCTACTATTGATTCCTTTTATGAAAATAGATGAGAGGAGAACCAAGAGGGCCAACCTGAGTCTTGCGCTCGATTCCCTCTCCTTCTTGATAGAGTTTTGCCACTCGCTCTTTGTCTGCTCAGCTTCAAAAGGACCTGTAGAATCACAGCAACATACTACTATGCAAGAAACAAGGATCTAAATTCATAAATAATGCGGGATCAAATGTGCATTAACCATATACAAGCCTATATAAACAAGTACACAAGAATATGGAAGGAAACAAGAATAGCTTTATTCAGATGAAAAGTAGCAAGAAGATTACAACCATGTGCTCTGACCCAGCATCATCCTCCATCTAAGAAGCCCTTCTTCACCTCAAGCAAAGCTAGATCACCCAACACTGTGAATGTACACCAGAATACCAACAACACTTCTCTATAATATACAAAATTCCAGCCTCTGGATCTCTGTGATGAGGGATCAGTATATAGATGATTACAGAGAGGTGAGTCATCTTCTGGGATCTTGATTAGTGTCCTCTCTTTGATAGTTCCTGCTTCCACTTGGATAATGATGATCTCTTACTCATCCCTGGTCGAAAATGGAGTGGCAAGTGTCAGAGGGGAAGCTTTTGGAAGATTCCATGATCTTCCACCTCGCATCTTTTTCCCTGCCATTTGTCCATTCCCAACCATCGCACCCTACAGAGGAGAAAATCAGTATGCATCACACCCTGTACATTGGGAAGGTGATATGCATCACACCCTCTGCATTGTGCTTTTAGTATGGTCCAGTTTTGACCATTTATGAGTAGTTTTCAGTGGAGAACGTCTGGGAGATGATGTAATCAGTTGACCTTGTTCCTTTAGGTAGTGAAGCAACACTTTTAAGGACTTAGGAGCCCTCAGTTTATGGACATTTATGATTGGGGTTGAAGTGCCCAAAAATGTCTATAACAGCATGGGATCTTCTTCATTGTCAGCCTCCTGAAGAAGTTTGACTACCGAGGCAGCGAGAGAGGTAGGAAATACTGTATCAACTCCATAAACAAGCTCGAAAGGTGATGTACCTATGGATTTCTTCTAACTGACCTGATCTGCCCACAGTGCATTGACCAACCTCTTATGCCAACTCTTCTTGTTTTTTTCCAGCAGCTTCTTGATGATGTTGACCAATGATTTGTTCGAAGACTCCACCAATCCATTTCCTTGCAGATGATAGGCAATTGAGTGACCCAAAATGATGTGATATTTATGACAAAACTCTACCATCCTTTTTTATTTGAAAGCTACAGCATTATCAGTGATTAACTTATTCAAGCAACCAAAGCGAGACAAGATGTTATTTTCAAGGAATGAAATGATTACCGCATCAGTAGCTTGTCTGGTGGGAATTGCCTCGATCCATTTTGTGAAATAATCTATCATTATGAGGATCCGTCTATGCTGATTGGAAGAAGCAGGATGAATTTCACCAATGAAATCCAACCCCCATTGCTGGAAAGTGGCACTCACCTCAATAGGATTAAGTGGAAAAGGCTATAACTTCTGCTATCCTTGGAAAATCTAACACTTATGAGAGCGCTTGACCATCTCATATACATCAGCAAACAATGTTGGACAATAGTACCCTGCTCTCAGAATTTTATTTGTTGTTGACTTCCAAAAAAGGTGACCACCACAGTCTCCTTGGTGGCAGTCCTCCATGACCTTCTTTGCTTCCTTTTCCACCAAGCAATTTAACAGAACGCCACCGAGATCTTTCCAATACAATGTGGAATTAAGAATGCAAAACTTGGCAGCTTTCAACTTGAGTGTTCTCGCTTTGTTTCTAGTCATGTCGGGTAGTGGTGAAAATTTTTTAAGCACATATATGATATTTGAATACCAAGGAGAAAGAGCAAACATTTCAGATACCTGAATTGACGATCCTTCCTCATTCTCATCGGACATAGCAGCGATCAGATTTATGTCCAAGGCGTGCAAGTTTGATTCGACCATTAACTTTGCCAATCCGTGTCCTTTAACCAGCTTTTTGGGCTTTACTTCCAGATCATATTCCAACAAGGCTGCAATCCACTTGCCTCGTCTTCCTTCCAGATCGGTCTGCACTAAAACATTTTTGACAACAGCGTTAGGAACATAGGCCAAAATATGAGAATGTAAAATATATACCTGGAAATCTTTCAACACTTTCACAAGTGCAAGGGCTTGCTTCTCAATGATGTTGTATTTTAAGGCTGCATCTCTTATAGCTGTGTTGAAGAATGCAATGGGTCTTTCATGATCATCTCTTTTCTGTAATAACACAGCTGCCATAGTCTGCTCCGAAGCAAATGAAAACAATATAAAATCCTAAGTGTAGTCCAGGTTGATTAGAACTGGAGTTAAGGAAAGAGCCAATTTGACCAAATTGAAAGATTTTACAGCCTCCTCCGTCCATTCACTTGGCTGTCCTTCTTAAGCATGTTTGTCATCTCTCTTAGGTGCTCAACAAGATTAGGTACAAAGTGGCGTAGAAAATTCATTTTACCATTGAAAAATTGTATCTCTTTCTTATTCCGGGGCAGACCAATTTGATGAATTGCTTGCACATGTGCTGGGTCAATACGAATGCCATCTTTTGAGATAATGTGCCCGAGTAGTTTTCCTTCCTCCATGGTGAACAAACTCTTTTTCGGATTCAGCGACAAGCCATATTTTCTGCACTTTTGAAAG
>APFE031246860.1:0-36769 GCA_000404065.3 Pinus taeda | reverse complement strand
GATGTGTGGAAGACTGCCTTCAAAGCCAAGGAGGGCCTTTTTGAATGGTTGGTTATGCCTTTTGGATTGACGAATGCTCCTGCAACCTTCATGAGGCCAATGGATGACATCTTGCGGCCATTCACCAACTCATTTTTAATGGTATACTTGGATGAAATCCTGATCTTCAGCCAGAGTTGGGAAGAGCACCTCCACCACATCCGATAGGTTCTCCAAACACTACGGCAACACAAGTTATGTGCCAACTTGGAGAAATTAATTTTTGGCATGACCTAGATTCAGTATCTGGGATACATTATTGATGAATAGGGGGTGCATGTGGATCCAACCAAGATCCAAGCCATTCGGGATTGGCCCTCTCCAACCACTCTAATGGAGCTCCGCAGCTTTGCAGGTCTTGCCAACTTCTACCGCAGGTTCGTGTTGGGATTTTCTCATATCACTTGGTCCTTGAGTCAAGTCACCAAGGGAAGAGCGAAAGCAAAATTCTTTTGGTCTGAATCTCAATAGAAGGCATTCACAAAGTTGAAATATCGCCTCTGCTCGGCACCAGTGCTCGCATTGCCAGACTTGCAACAACCAGTTGCGGTCGAGATAGATGCCTCTGACTATGCTAATGGGGCAGTCCTTACTCAACACAGGCATCTAGTGGCATATCATAGTGAGACACTTTCAGACACAGTCCGGAAGTATCCCACTTATGACAAAGATATGTATTCCATTATGCAGGCCTGTAGACAATGGAAACATTACATTTTTGGGAAGGAAACGGTCATCCACACAGACCACCGACCCCTCTAGTTCATACAGACCCAAGGGAAATTGCAGAATCATCGCCATCAGAAGTGGTCCACATACCTGCAATAGTTCCATTTGAATATCAAGTATAAGAAGGGCAACACCAATAATGTTGCAGATTGCCTCAGTCGACCACTGATCATGTCATTAACCACCATGCTCAACTCTTGTGGGCACGACACTTCTGACTGGCCACTTCTCTACAAAAGTGACCTAGAATTTAGCCACACATACCAAACACTCTTGGAGGGTTGGCATGTTCTAGATTTTCACCTCCAAGATGCCCTATTATGCCACCTGGGTCACCTTTGTGTTCCTTCAAGTGAGCACGCCAAGATGATTTGGGAAGCACAATACAGTCAGGCTGCTGGGCATTTTGGGGTCGAGAAAATGGTGGCAGTATTGGAGAAGTATTTCTATTGGTCGCATCTTCGACAAAATGTCGGGAAGTACAACAGATCATGCACTGCCTGCGCCATTGCCAAACCGACAATCAAGAAGCAAGGCCTCTATACCCCGCTGCCTACCCCTAGTCGACCTTGGGAATCCATCTCCATGGATTACATATCAGGCCTTCCTTCCACTAAGCATGGAAACGACTGTGTTTTTGTGGTCATCAACAGGTTCTCGAAGATGGCCATTATGGTGGCCTGCAAGAAGAATATCACAGCAAAAGCCACTGCTAAACTCTTCTTTGAATGAGTGTGGGTAAACTTTGGGATCCCACAGTCTATCATCTCAGATCGAGCCAGCAGGTTCCTCAGTACATTTTGGTACAGTCTCTGGTCGATGCTGGACACCAAACTCACTAAGTCCACAGCCTTCCATCCTCAAACTGATGGCCAGACAGAGGTTGTCAATAGGATGATTGTACACATTCTGCGCATGTACAACTCAAAACATCCACGCACATGGGATGAGAGCCTCCCCTATGTTTAGCACAGCTACAACCGAGCTCTCCACAGCTCGATTAGCCACAGCCCTTTTCAGGTGGGCTTGGGATTCCAGCCACTATGTCCCATTAATGTGGCCATGCCATTTGCAGCTACTCACACAGATTTGGCTCATGTCGAGTCTGAAACAAATAAGGCAAACAACTTCATTGAGCACATCCAACATATTCGCTAGCAAGTCCATTACATTCTAGAGAAATCAAATGCCAAATAAAAGCAGCGACATGATCAACATGGGGTGCCACACAAGTTTCAAGTGGGCGACAAAGTCTGGTTGCATTTGCAAAAGGAACGCCTTACCGGAGCCTATCGGAAACTCAGACCACTCCGATATGGTCCTTACACCATTACCAAGGCTGTGGGAGACAATACATTTGAGCTCATCATTCCCCCATTCCTTGGCCTGCACACAGTGCTCAATGTGGACTGCCTTCGGCCATACTTTCCACCATTACTAGACACATCTGACATTGCACAACAACTCACAACCATAGAGTTAAATCTAGATTGCATGGAACAAGCTGCAACTGATCGGATCATGGACACATAGATCAAGCACACTCGCCAGTAGAACATCCAACTGTATCAAGTTGTCAAAGCATGCCAACTGCTTCACCAGGGACCAGGTTTAGCAGAAGTTTCCTCATCTCATGGAGGAACTCAACACAATAGGGACCATTGCTTCCTAAGGAGGGAGGAATGATTTAGGTGGATATTGGTGGCCACCTGTCAAGTCCACTTTGACCCCCACCATTGTTTCTTTCAGCTTTTCAGTTTCCTTAATTGTAGCACAGTTTACTATTTTTAGCAGTTTTTCAGGTCCTGAATTTCCAGAGCCGTTTTGAGGCCCTAAACGATGTTTTTTGGGAAAACTAGGAGCAACATGGGTCCATGGACCGATGTTGCTCTTCCCAAAGTTGTATTTCTCGAATATATCTTTCTAACGAGATATTGTACGCGTCAAACAAATATCGTATGCCAAAGTTATGACCCCAGGAAGTTGATGTACCAATTTACCCAAACGGGGCCCACAGTTTGGCGTTTCATCTTCTAGGGTTAGGTTTTTGGATGTTTAGGGTTTTCCATTGTTTCTCAACAAATAAATTGGGCCTTCGAGCCGCATGTAACACCAGTTTAGAGGCATTGTAGCCACCACAGCTCTTCTCAGAGATAAGCTACCATTGCCCTTAGCTGTTTATTTCCATTTTCTGTTTGTAAGCATATCTCAGTATTTTACATTAATGAAATGAAGTATTATTTCCACTGCATCTTTGTGTTTATGGTTATATTTGTAATTTTTTATGTTCCTCATTAAATCTGAATCATCCTTACCTTTATCACTATAAATATGCACCATAAATAATACACACATTTTCCAGCAACTATGCGTTGCCTGCATAGTAGTAACCATTCTAACTGTTGTTTCCATCTTCTTAACCTATAAGATTATTTGTTATCCATTGTCATCCAAGCACTCAATAGCCTTTCATAACAATCCACCTTAGTCTTGTTAAGATACAACCAATCCATACCGGGAAGCATACTATATAATCCCAATAGAAGTACATTCAGATGCGTTGATGTAGTCATACCATTCAACTCAAATGCACAAGCTCTTACCTAGTGATGCACTCTTTTCTTAGTACCTGTACCCAACTGCACTAACTAAGACTCTGCTTCTTTATTCAAACCACACTTATCCACTAGTTCACTATTAAGATAACTATAATTAGATCCAAGGTCAATCAAAATAGAAACAACTTGATCACGAAGCTTACTGTTCATTTCGATAATAGATGTGTTATGAAACCAGCGCACAAAATATAGAAAATATAGATTAATGACTTGGAAATCAGCCTCTTCGAGGGGGAAACCTCCTTTACATTACACAAATGAACAATTCTTGGATAATACAAATGACAAGGCCTCCTTTCTATATATAGGAGTCTAAGGGGTCATAATATAATTAGAGCCGACATAACAATAATAATGTAAGGGCACAACAATAACAATAGTGGGCTTCTATGGGGCACAATAATAAAAATATGGGGACTACATGGGTACAACAATATAATAATGGGGTTGCACTAATAACAATAACAGGTTACACTAGTAATATAGGGACCTAACATGCCCCTCTCCTTCAAAAAGTGTTGTCCTCAATGCTTGAGTAGTTCTGGATGCTTCTGTATAAAATTATCACCCTTCCATGTGGAATCTTCAGCGAGTAAGTTCTTCCACTTGATGAGATACTCTGAAATTGATTGATTTTGTAGATTTCAATTTCTTGATTTTGTGACTGCTTCAGGTTCCAATATGATTTTTCCTTCCTTGTCAAGTTCTAGCAATATTGTTTGAACTAGGATCTTCTGCAATTTTTGAATGAGTTCCCACCCTGCTTCATCATTATTCCATTCATCCTTTGCTTCATTTATCGAATTTGGTTAGATAATTATACCAACCTCTTGCATTTCTGCAACCATACTTTCAATTTCACTCTTTTGGGCATATGGATATCTGTAAGGCCTGATGTTTGGAGGAACATTTTCTGGGATCAAATGAATAGCATGATCATGATCACAAATAGGTGGGAGGCCTTTGGGAGTCTCAAATACCTTGGAATGATTGTCCAAGACTTTTTGGAGATTTGGACAAATAGATGATTTCAATGTGGGAACATCTAGCGAACATAATTGTGCAATTATGCGTCATTGTTCTTTCTTTAGAAGCTTTGTCATTCTGTTCAAGCTGATTATATTTCTCGGTTTCCCTGTGATACCCCTTAATTCAACTTCCTTTCCTTCTGAAGAAAATTTCGTAAAAATTTCTTGAAAATTAAAATCTATTGTAGCCATTGGACTCCTAGTACAACATCAACACCACCCATTGGAATGGAAATCATCGGGCTATTCAATACATATTCTCCCATGGATAGCTTGATATTATGGCACTTTCCAAAGAAATTTATGGTTCCTCCACTTGCAACCATCACTTGACACTATGGTGTCGGATATAGGAAGAAACTCAATTCCTTGGCTATCTTACAATGAATTAAATTATGGGTACTTCCTGAATCAATTAACACTATTACCTTTTTCTTCTTGATATGTCCTTCTATCTTGATAGCTTGAGGAGTGGTAATTCTAGCCAATGCAATACAAGATATGGTCAGATTCATTTCTTCTTTCTCTAAGGTTTGTTCCTGGTGTATATCCTCTTCTTTTAATGTTTAATGTTCCTTTTCTTCCTCCTCTTCACAATCAATGTAAAATAATTTATTCTCAGCACACTTATGACCTTTAGTATATTTGCTATCACAACTGTAAAAAAACCCTTTTGCTCTTTTTTCTTCCAATTGTTGTGGTGTCAACCTTGTAGGTTGTGGAAGGCTAGGAGCAACAACACTTCCATCTTTACAGTTGTGAGTAGTAGGCTTCCTTATTGCCATAATTTTGCCTTCCATTTTTCTTGCCAACTTGAATGCCTTCTCCAATGAATCAAGTTCCCAAAGGCGAACCTCATGTTGGATGTTATCCTTTAAAGTCCCTATGAACACATCAATCCTATGTTCCTTTTGAATATCTTTTACCCTTATATTCAATTTTTGGAAGACCTCAATGTGCTCCATCATTGAACCATTTTGTTTGAGATTTATCAATTGGCTAAAAAAATTGTTGATTTTTGTATGTTCATAATGTGCTATCATTTAGCTTGTAAAAATTGCCCAAGTGACAATTTGTTTATGAGAGCAAAGGCATCGATACCATACAAACTGATTTGGTTCCAAATATAAAGTTGCAATGCTGTGGAGTAGGAGTATCCTCTCTGTGGATAGAGACGATCCCTCTAGCCCAAGAGAGTGGGTCTAGCCGCAAACAAGACAATCTAATGTAAATTTCCTTAGATTAAAATCGAATAATAGGGCCTACCTCTTATAGCGCTAATGCACATGACGTTGATCTTACTTTTGCTCCAACTTTCTTTCGTTCCTTTCATTCAAATACCTGAAACAAACATGCAAGAAACAACAGAAAACGTGATAGCATAAAATCGAATTCAATCTACTTAAAAGGTCAAGGAGTTTTAAGCTATCAAATGTAATATTACACATGATATAGGAAATAATCCATTAGTCGTATTAATATAAACTTCAAAGAGAAATGCAACCGGAGCCTTGACGTTGCAGGTTCCCTTTGGCATGTCCAAGTTCCAACACCACTATAAGCATATCGTAAAACAATGGAAGTTCAAGGCCTCTTTCCTTTTACTCCAAGCCAAACATTATAAGTTAATTCTCCCTTCACACACAAACTAGAAGGCTAAGGTTCTCAAGGTGGCTATCAAAATTTCTAGATAATTCCAGCCCTTTCATTAGCTAGCTGAGGTTGTGAAATGAGGAGTTTATATAGCTTTGATAGAGGGGAAATGGATCCTCTTATGGTGGGAGAAGCCTTATCCCTTTTGGTTTGTTCCATTTTAATAGGGGATAGGAGCCCAAATAGTCTCTCTCGACTCTATCTTTCTCAACCATTTTACCAAACTTTCATTCACAAATCTTCTAGACCTGGAAGCTTCAACTCCATTTTTAAAAACTTACCAAAAGAGGGTTTTCACGAGTGATGGATGGCTCACTTGCGTCGTTCAGTGCTAGTGTTGGTTTTAAGCTATGCAAATCGGCGCAGGGAAGGAATTGAGCACTAGTGTCGGTCTTGAAAACTAAGCTTGAAGGAATATTCTTGGGAAATGATGTAAGAGGGAAATTTTCTGCAAATGAAGAGGGATATAGGGACATGTTCTTCATGACAGGGAAATATATGAGGGTCATTGTAGAGGTCCTCCAGGATCGAAGAACAGGGAGTATAGGGACAGTGACAAAATGTTGTGTAATAGATGTGCCCTAAAGCATGGAGATCGAACGAGAGTGGGGTGAAATGCTTTACGAGTAGATGCATGGAACCGGAGACTACTGTTGAAAAACCTGCAAGAAAGCATAGATACATATACATCACTGAAATCTCTGATACATGAATCATGGTATGGATGAAACCATCCATAAGAAGATCATGTAAATGGATCCAAGGTATGAGCGCAGCCATCCAGTAAGAAGGATCATATCAAACCCAAGGTATGGTCGCAGCCATCCAATAATGAGAAGTATCACATATAACATACTTACGGTATGGTCATAGCCATCCATCTGAAAGAGACATGTATGTAAGCATGATCATGTCACATCGCCCTGTAACCTGGACTTGTGTAATCTAAGCCCAAGGTCTTGCTCTCCAACATGACCTGATCAAAGTACAAATCTTAGCATGCGAATAGATGTATTGAAGTCGAACATGCTAGAAAATCACTTGATTATGAGTCAATTATGTAAACTGTTAACAAGCGCGAGAGAAACCACCAATAATAACAATGGCTCTCAAGGTACCAGAAGCACAATTCGTGGAGTGTGAATAAGGAACTGAAGTCAAACACCCGTGAAGTCACTCGAACGAAAGATAATGATGAGAACCTATCATTGAGTGCGAAGAACTTGGCATTAGGGCATGCAAGTTCTAAGGTACTGGAAAGGAGTCTCTCGGCCAACTTCCCGGATAATGAGCTGAAGTCGACAGGAAGAAACCTTGTCGAAGGAGGGACATGATGTATCCCACATCATCGACACGAGACAAGTGATGTAATGATTATGAATGGTATAGAGAATCAGGAATGAGTGTAAACTGCAGAAGGATTAACACTTGAACATATCGACGACACGACTCTGGAGTTTGGAAACTTTTGGATCGATAGGAACGGAGGTCATGATGACGTGGAAAAGATCAAATGGAAAGGAAAAAAATGGCAGCCCAAAGCCAGGAAGTTCAATGATGAATCGCTGATATCCAACCTGACACGAAGTAGAAGAGTGTCATGTTCAAGAGTGACAAGCTGCAGACACAACTGGTAAAAATTTCCCATTTACCCCCACCATTTCTGGCAAGTACCCCAATTATTTTTTATCGCAAGCTTGAAGGGGATAACATATGCTTGTAATGTAAGTCCATCCTACGGATGAATCTGACCTAGTAAGGTTAATGAGCCCTAGGAAGGAGAAGCTCATGTCTGTCACGGTGACGAATTCGATGTCATTTAAAGTTTAACAAGTTCGATAAAGGGAAAACTCGGTATCTTTTTCATGTTTAGAGAGTTTGAAAAAGACACGGAAAAGAAAACTCCAAAAGGTCCCTTTTTGTAAAGTTGTCTCTCGAGCCCGAAAAGGTAAAAACCATGCTCGAAAGAACCTCTTGACTATGTCATCCAAGGAGTACCTTTTTTCGTAAATAGTTTATCCCAACCCGATAAAGGGGTAAACATAGACTAGGTAAACAACATTTTAGAACCATTTTACGAGGTCCAAATGACAAGAACTCGACAATATTTTCGTGTTTTAAGAGTCAGAAAAGAGCTTAAAGCAAACTCCCCATTTTTATTTTCTTTAACGAGTCAAAAAGGAAAAATTACTCGACGATCTTTTCATTTCAATTTTTTATGAGCCGGGAAAAGAGCTTAAACACGACTCTAGTTTCACAACACCAACAACAAACCATCACCTGTCGCTGCACAAGAAGAAAACATATTATCCATTTCTAAGGTAAAATGGCGAAAAAATGCTTTTAAATGCCTAAAACATGATGAAAAGTTTGTAAAATGGGAAAAGTAAAACATTTTTTTACCTTTTACCTCATTTGGAGCAATTTTTACCCACTTGTGCCCTAAATCTTCAGGAGCGGATTACAGCAAATCCAGGAGGCCAATCAATGAACCGTCTATTATAGGTAAGAGTTGAGGCCTTAATATTTGCATTCATACCTATTTTTTATTATGCATTTAACCATTTTTTTCAAGTTTTTGGAGGAATATTTACAAAAAAAAATCGCCCTCAATCGGCGCAGGATCGAAGCACGGGACCGCGCTAATCTGGGGTTTTTAGCTCTGGAACTCGCGCTGTCAGTGCAACTATTTTTAAAATAGTCACGCCGGCACAGAGAATGAAGAGTTTTCAATTTCTGCCCAATTCTTTTGCTTTGAATTCGAAATTTCTCTTGCAAAAACTGATGTTAAGTTGAATGCATGGTGTTTGCAGGAAAATTATAGCACGAAAGATGGTGATCGAGTGGAAAGAACGTGAGCACGAAGGAACTGATTCATTGGCATTGGAAGATCCAAAATGTCTGGATGCATTGAGGAATTGCGGGTTCCTCAAGTTCTTTCTTACACCGGGCCTTCGGGCTCAACATGAGCTACTACAATACTTGATCAATTTGTGGGACATTGGACGAGAGGTGTTTGTGATCCATGACCAAGAGATGGAGCCAGAGACTTCAGAAATCTACATCATTACCAAACTATCCCACAGATGGGAATCAATCCAATTACATGGAAGCAGGCCCATTGGGGCAAGTGTGAACACACTCCTTGCAAAACGTTGTCCAGAAGCTCTGAAATCTAAAAGCGGCAAGGTTGACATCATGACCATACACGACCTTGTACTGAAGGTGCTACTCTTGACCATTAACAGAGTTGTTAGGGCTCAGGAATTACATGAGTCCAACAAATCTAAGTTCCAGTATGCCATAGACTGCACGACGCCCATTATCTTCAATTGGGCAGAAGCCATGAAAGTGAACATGAAACACCAATTATCCAAATGCAAGGTAGGGAACCCGAGGCAATTTGGATATGGCTCCATTCTGGTGACTTTCTTCTTGGAACGGATCCCACTATTCCACTATCATCTAGCGGAGGTGAGCCCCCCAATGCGATGAGATCCACGGATGGTCTGTTGGGGCGAACTGATGCCCAAGACTAAAGGGGGCCAACACATATCATAGAGGCCCACTTTCTTTGCGTGGCTGAGGCATCAACTGATTTTTGTGGATGATTGGCCATATAGCGGGACTGAATTCTGCGGCGATCCTGACATGCCACTCCTAAAGGGGGAGGATTTTAATGATGGAGGTGAGCGAAATGGTTTTTTGTTTTTGATTTTTTATTATTATTGTTTTTTGAATATATGTATTCATGACATTTTGATTTTGTAATTGCAGATGTGGGACCAAAGTGACCAGCTGGGATGTCCTCAATTGCTAGATGCATTGCTTGACAATTTGAGATTGCTCCTTATTAGGAAGGAGTCGAAAATGAGGAGAAGATTGTGCAGAATCTCAATAACTTGACCAGAGGCATCCTAGAGTATGCCCGGATGGAGGACATTCCACGTCGTTATCAGCAACACATAGTGGGAGTGACAGATCGGATCCACCGATTACTGACTCGTGTAGTACGAGTAGTAACGTGCTATCATGAGCACAATGTCGAGTAGTCCATAGGTTTAGCATTTATAGTTTTGAGGCCTGTGAGCCACAGATGTACTTGGAACACATATATTATTTTTTGGGTTTTGATGTATGACACTCAAACATTATCCACACACACACACACATATATATATGCTACATTTCCTGTTTACTATGATACAATGTTTTGTTTTTCACATATTGCATAAATGTCTGTATAACACATAATTAGCTAATGCATTTGTTAATGTATTCATATGCCTAGGAATGTGATGATATGTGATATAATCAAAATTTCTTTCCAATAGACGAATACGTAAATACATTCTCAAAATCTGAGGGTTTCTAACAGAATATTTCCCATTGAGATGAAGAACAACAAGTTGCAAATCAAGGTTAACAACCACTTCTCGAATGTCAAGAGCAATGGATTCTGACAAGAGTTCAATAACTGCACTATATTCAGTAATGTTATTAGTTGTTTGACCCAAACAAATACCTTAAAGATCAATAAACTCACCATGAGGGTCATAAATAGCCCATGCTACAAATGATAGATTCCGAGTACTACGACAAGCACCATCAGCGAAACCGACGTAAGGAGTCATAGACATCTGCAAAGCAGGTGAAGACATAATAAGTAGGAAAGTTGCTTGAAAAACACACCAAACCAAACTACACAAAAGTGAATAACACACTTATGTACAAAAGTAACCATGCAGGATGACTCAGGAATAATACTTTTTGAGGTACAGCCCATTGAGGTGCTTGTCCAAGGGGTTTCCCTCATAATCAATCAGCTCATAGGCCCCTTTTTGTAACACACACTTGACAATATAGGGCTCATGCCACATGGGTTCGAATTTTCCTGCCCCTAACTTATCATTAGCTTGGTCATATAGTAAGACCAGATCACCCTCAGAAAAAGCACGAGGAGAGACCGACTGATCAAAATGGGACTTAACTTGCTTTTTTTGTGCTTTAATGACTAAAGTAGCAAGATGATAGGTTTCATATAGCCGTTCCAAATATAAGAGATGTTTTTCTTGAGGTGAGGTTTCAGGGATAAATTCGACAGCCAATTTGAGTGAGGTAATTTCACATTCAATCGATAAGGTAGATTCCAGACCATAGACTAGATGGAAAGGGGTGAATCCAGTTTCATTTTTAGTTAAGGTTCGATAGGTCCACAGAGCTGAAAAAAGCATGAGATGCCAATTGGCTTTGTGCATCCCAATGGTGCATTGAAGCATAGTGACTAACACTTTGTTTACAACTTCAACTTGGTCATTGGTCGGAAGGTAATAAGGGGTTGAGCCATCGTGATGCAAGCCCAATGTAGAAATCAGCTCAACCATCATGTAATGGCGAAAATGGGAGCCATGGTCAGTGATAATGGCCTGAGGCACTCCAAACCTAGAAATCACATTGTTGAATAGAAATTGTGCCATTGTTTTACCGTTAGTTGAATATGTAGGCATTGCTTCGGCCCATTTGGTGAAGTAATCCATGACAACAATGATATAACCATGCCCCCTGTCCAAACGAGGGTTACATGTCATAAAATAAATGCCCCATTTGGCAAAGGGACCAATAGTAATAACGGGGTGAAGGTCAGTGGGTGGGGTGCTCATTTTTCACTGATAAATCTGGCACTCGTGGCATTTGCGAACAACAAGAATGCAATCCTTAAAGATAGAGGGCCAGAAATAGCCAACGCGGAGTATATGTTACGAATAAAATATATATAAATAATGTAAAATAATGTAAATGATAATAATCATAAATAATGATTAGTTAAACTAGCAATTAGGTTGAAGAGACATGTCTAAATGAGACATGAATCTCCATGAAGAGAAACTTGCTTGATATATAAGCAAGCCTCTCGTTCTCATTGTAAATCATTCATTCTTATTCCTATTCTTATTCATACATTTTAATATATAATATCTGTATCCTCATGGATATCTTTATATTCCAAATATTTTGGAGCAATTAATATGTAGAAGGAACTTTGTTCACTTCATTTGGTATCAGAGGAGTCGATCCCTTGGCCGCTTCACTGCTACACAGAGCTTGTTCTCTGGTCACCGGCCCTTGGCCATCAATCGTCATCAACCTTGTTGCTGTCATAATTGAAGCGTTTTGCTACACATTGGGAGATTATCCATTTTTCAAGCCTTTGGCTATTTTTAAAGAAGAAGAAAAAAAGACCTGTATTAAAAAAAAAGAAAAAAAAGAAAGAAGAAGCAGTGATTAAAAAATATATATGTGAAAAATATAGGTAGGCAGCACAACCCGAGCCTTCTGTTGCACGTCACACAAAAGCCACAGTGCAGCTCGCGTATTCCATCCAACCATCCTTGCTATGCTGTTCACTACCTCTATTGAATAGTTTCATCGTAGCCACGACCCTAGCTGTCGTCTGATCACCCAACCTACACCTGCAACCGCAATCTGTATAGAGTGAACTACATTCATGCACCTTTCTCCGTCGTCCATCGCAACCAGTCCACATTACTGTTGTTGGAGCCCGCCTTAGACCGTCACTGCACTTGTTCTACCATCGCATATTTGCTATAGCCACTTTCAACAAACAGACAATAGCTACCGGCCAACTGTCCCGACCGATTTGCCTTGCTGCACAAGGCCGCTATCGCAATTCATCCGCTGTCCACTGCTCGTACAAACCAACTTCTTCTTGCAATTATTTATGCTGTGTCAATTCTATTGCAGACGAACGCCTCATATCCACCTAATGACGGGTCATCCAACCCCTGGAGTGGCGATCTACTACCTCTTCCCTTTACCTGTCGTGAAAAAAGAACAAAAAAGAAGAAAATAAAATTGTTCCTAGTGGCCTTTCTGCCTTCCGACCTCTGTTATCTCCACCCTGATTCGTGGTTGTCACCAAAAATCCAAATTACCTTAGGGCATTTGCCATACCTTCGTGCATTTCCATCGTTGTGTATTGTTTGCTTCAATACAATTGTGTATTGCGCCTATTGTATCTGTCATCAACCATACATCTCAGCTCATTAGCTAGACCCTACACACACATAAATCCTTACCGTCGTGACTCTTCATTGGAACAATCTAATTTTTTTTTGGAGTCGTAACTATTGGAAAATCAAATTAAATTATCAAAAGATGGTATGTTGAGCAAATTAAAGGTGTAAAGTAACATTATTACAGTTTAAAAAAATATACAAAGTTGAAATTCAAAAGTCGGGAAGTGCAACATTCAAGTCAAAAGAGATGAGATATATAGTATATATATTGATTTTAATATAAAATTTATATATACTTAAAAGGTATATTAAATTAAATATTACCTTTTTTTAAACTTACATTAAAAAAAAGTAAAAAAAAAAAAAAAAAAGATAAAAGAAAGATTATAAATAAATAAATATAAATAAATAAATATATATATATATATATATATATATATATATATATATATCTATATATATATAATATATATAAAGAGAAGTTTTATACTAAGAAAAATAAAATAAAAGAAGGGTATTTATTAAAAAAAAAGAGAAAAGAAAAAAAGAGATATAGAACAATTAATCACAATACTTAAGCAACAACATGCTGAGTAGAGAAAGAGAATGGAATCTCTATTCCAAGTTGAACGTCCATCATCACTCCCACAGAATGATGTAATCCAGTGTACCTAGAAAGTGCAGCTAAAAGATCAAGAGAATGGCAAAATAGCCAAAGTTCAGCAAACAAGAAGGCATTAGAACACGAACATAAAAATCTTGTGGATATGCGTTACAAGGAAATAATGGAAAAGGACGAAGAAATTTCTTATCTCAAGGACCACGTCGAAAAATCACTGGCGCAAGTGAAGAAGACTAAGGTCACAAAAAAAGAACTTGAGAAGCACTTATCAGAACAGGAAGAGGAAACTTTGCATTTAAAGAACCTTAATAAAAATTTATTAGAACAAATCAGAGATCTAAAAGATGAAAACCTTAAAAACCAAAACACTGAAAACAATATTGATGAATCAGAAACCAAAGAACTTTATGTCTGAGAAACCATAATCAAAGTCTACTCATTCAAATTAAGAAACTTAAGGATGATAAGAAAGCATTAAAAGACAAGTTGAGATAATTCACTCAACAAGAAGCATCGAAATCTCCAGTCGTAACAATCCAAGTTGAAAATAAGGGAACGAATACCAATCCAGTGAATATGACAACTCAAGAAAACAAGTTGGTTGAAGAAACAACACACTTGGATGTTGCAGTTCAGATGATAAACACCCCAAGTGAAGGGTTGGTAATGAACTCAACAACATCATTCCCTGAAGTAAATCAAAAAATTTCCACACACTTAATAAGGGAAAGTCAAACCAAAAAAATTCCATATCAACATCTGAATCATGAGAATAGACAAATCAACCACGCTACGTATTGGGGCCATTCAAAACCAAAACGACAAACTGATGTTCCAGAGAATAATGACATAACGTCAATTCCGACTTATGCTGACAAGTCGTTACAAAATTCCAGTAATCAAAATACTACACAAAAGATTAATCTAGGATGGTCTGATCCCTTCTCAGTGCGACAATTTTGTTTCACTTAGAATATCATATCAGCTTGTATCGACAAAGATGATTGTTTCGAGAGAGAAAGTCATTTGAAGCCGAAAAATAGATTAAACCTTTTTCATCGACAAGCTTTGAGGACAAAGCTTTTTGAGGAAGATAGCAATGTTATGAATAAAATATATATAAATAATGTAAAATAATGTAAACGATAATAATCATAAATAATGATTAGTTAAACTAGTAATTAGGTTGAAGAGGCATGTCTAAATGAGACATGACTCTCCATGAAGAGACACTTGCTTGAGATATAAGCAAGCCTCTCGTTCTCATTGTAAATCATTCATTCTTATTATTATTCTTATTCATACATTTTAATATATAATATTTGTATCCTCATGGATATCTTTATATTCCAAATATTTTGGAGCAATTAATCTATAAAAGGAACTTTGTTCACTTCAGTATCTTTCAGCCTCATCGAGAGTTAAACATTGGTGAAGAATGGAATCAACACCAACTCTATATAAAGTATCCCCAATGATGCGGTAAGGTTGGGATTGATGTCGAATGCATCGGTAATCATCCTTGGACAACGCAGGCCGGAAGGTAGAATTTTGGAGATACATGATGATATCATTGTACCAAGGTTCAAGAGTGTTAATTAGAAAGAAAGTCTCATCGGGGAGCTACTCATCAACACCAGTAGGAAGAGAAGCAGAGGCAAGAGAGCAAATCAACTCAGCAAATACAAGTGATTTCTTGGATTTGGTAGTAGTGAACACCAAATAAAATTCCTGGAGGATGACAATCCACTTAGAATACTTGCCCCCAAGTAACTAATGAGTCAAAATGTAATTCATGGGGTTATACTCGGAAATCACAGTTGTAGTGCAGAGGAAAATATAATGTCGAAAGCGCTGAACAACTTGAACAACAACCAAAGCCAATTTCTCGACATGAACATAACAAGTCTCAGTATCAAGTAGGTTGCGGCTAAGATAATAAATGACATGTTCATGGCCTTTGTCATTGTCTTGCACCAGCACCATGGCAATAGTGCTAGAAGTTGCAGCTAGATAGAGGAAATAATCGCGATGATAGTTCGGAGGGTGCAACAAAGGAGCATTAATGAGGACAAATTTCAAGTTATCAAAATACTTTTGGGTAGCCTCATCCCAAATGAATGGAGTTCCTTTCTTAAGCAATCAGGTGAACCCTGAAGCTAACTCAACATAGTTAGGCACAAAGCGACGAAGGAAATTCGCTTTCCCTTGCAGAATCTGTAATTGATGCAATGAAGGGGGAGGGGATAGATTAGTAATAGCCTCGACTTTGAGAGGATCAATATGAATTCCATCTTTTGAAACAATAAAATTGAGTCGTCGATCAGATTCGACGCAGAAGACACACTTATGCGGATTCAGCTGAATGTTATAGTGTTTGCAACAAAGAAATATTTGTCGAAGATGATCGGGATGGTCATGGCGCTTACGTGAATGAGAAGGAAGATCATCCAGATAAGGATGAACGATGTTTTTAATGTCATGGAAAACATAGGACATCTCTCTTTGAAAAGTAGCCCCAACATTCTTAAGGCCAAAAGGGAAGCTTTTATATGCAAAATTCCCCCACAAACAGATAAAGGCGGTCTTATCTTGATCAGCTAGTGCAATGTTTATCTGGTTATAACCAGAAAAACCATCCATAAAGGAAAAGATCTCATGCCCAGCACATTCATTGATGATCTGGTCTATAAAAGGAGTGGGATAATTATCCTTTGGATATGCACGATTATGGTCACTATAATCAACACGGACTCAAATGGTGCCTTGTTTCTTAATCATCGGTACAATATTGGACACCCAATCTATGAGAAGGATAGGATAACTAAATCCAACTTTAAGAAGGTTTTCAACTTTCCCCTTTAATGGCGACTGCTTTTCTAGGGTTCACTGAACGAAGTCATTGACAAACGGGCTTCATGTTAGGATAAGTCAAAATTTCGTGCACGACTCTACTTGGGTCAATGTTGAGCATTTCTTCATAGGACCATGCAAAAACATCTCAAAACTCTTGAAAAAGACGAGTATAGAGCTTGATCTCATGAGGAGAACAAGTCACCCCAATATGAACGTTTTCAACGATACCAGGTTTAACAAAAATGTTAATAGGCATTGTTTGGGTAATATTACTCATGTTCCCTTCCAACCAAACTTCATGGGTCATGATAGGCATCTAAAGTGGTTGGGTTCGGAAACGAGAAGAGAACTTCTCAATACAGGTAAACATGACCACCAGTCCAGGCAAGAATGATGAACGATGATGAGTATCATTCCACGGTGTTTCCTCAAGAGACATAATTTCCATGATACTTTCATGAGAAGGAAACGTCTCGATTAAGGGATCAAGACAATCTGAAGAACCAAGCCACGGGGATTGAGAATACGCATCAACAGACGCACTCGAAGCAGTGTGATCAGTAGGTACCGAAGCTAAAGGCGAAACAATATCCACATAATTGATCTCAGCAGGGCTTATCGGCATGACATCACCCCATGTATCAACAAGATCAGGAGAGGGAATGACCCAAGCATTAGACTTAAACAAGATCATGTTGACTGAGGCAACATGTGGAGGTGGGAGAGGAAAAATACCCATTAAGGTGGGACCTTTGAAAAGTCTAGCCCCAACGCTCTCATTTGGAGCACCGGTATTCTTCACGTAAGGAACATGTCGTCCGAGGAGGAAGAGGCAAAGAAGGACAATTGGTCGACTGTGACAATTTTCCTTTGATGAGGAAAACAGAGCATGTAGAAAAGAGAAGAGACTACAACATGCATAACATGGGTCCAACTCCGTTTGAGTAGAAGATTATAGTTAAGATTTGCATCAACAATTTCTATTTCGACATTAACTGTCTTACCCTCCAAAGTAATGGCAAGATTAGGAAGGACACCTGTTGTGGAGGTAAATGCCCTCTGCAGACAGAGGCGATCCCACTAGCCCAAATGGGGTCTAACAACAATCAAACAACGCTAACACGCAGGTTCCTAATTGAAAATTAAAGACCGATGATGAGGGCCTACCTCGAATCCAATGCTAGTACTTGTAGAAGAGTTGTCACTCCCGTTCTTTCGCTCCGGCTGGTCACAATCCCCATGATCCTCGTGAACAGACACCTGCACATCCAAAGAACGACACAAATACAAGAATAAAATCCAAGAGATGCAACTGTTTATCAGTCAGAAAGGATATAACTCAAACATCATTATAAAGACAATAAGAGTGGAACCATAATGATAGTCGTCTATTATTATTGATAAACAAAGAAGAATACAACCATAATTCTGACGTCAAATCCTCCTTTGGCTGGGTGATCAGCAACACATGCCTTGAAAAGCTTGTTGGGAATGGGGAACAAGCCTCTCTCTCCTTGGTTACTTGGACAAGGATCTCCTCATTAAAGATTTGGCCTTATAGGGATGAAGAAGGCCTCTTGTGGCATGAGCTTAGCAATTCTCAGACTTTGGGACTTAGAATTTGGAGCTTGAAGAGTAGAATTACTAACTAGCTTGTCAAAGGCAAAAGGACAAGCTTATATAGAAAAAGAACAAGGAGTTAGGATCATCCACAAGATTCATGCGATTGGCCTTATCATTAGTAGGCTTCCACGAGAGGTGGAGAACTACTTCCCTTCTATGGAGATTTGAAGCCCAACTGAACTAACTCAAGCTAGAATCAGTTCATGAATAGGTTAGGAAGAACCTTCGCAAGTTGGTTTGTTAAAAACTTTACCCAACTAGGATGGCGCGAGTGTGACTCTGAGACACACCGCCAGCTGGCGCGCCCTCTTTGGAGGATTTCCCTTATTGGCACGAGTGACACACTGAGGAACAGCGCCAATGGAAAAAGGGCTATTTTTATGGGTATTTTGCAGAAGGAGCCTTCAGGGTATATGAAGTACACACTCAAGGGGATACAATGCAGGTGTTTTCAAGTTATGTCACTTTCCACAGGTCCCGGAATAAGTCCTCCAATGCACAGGAGAAGGGGTAAAAGGGACAATGACAAATTACTGTGTAACAGATGCCCCCTAAAGCATGAGGCCCGAGAGAGAGAGGGGTGAAATGCTTTACAAGAACATGGTCAAATGAAAACATGACCGCCGGAGAACCTGCATGAGAAAGACAACTGATATCTCAAGTACATGATGTATGTGGTATGGGCGTAGCCATCCATAGCAGAGTACATAAAAATCTGGATCCAAGGTATGAACGTAGCCATCCAGTGAGGATCGATGAATAGACTCAGGCATGGTCACAACCATCTAGTAAATGAGTCATGTAATGATCATAATAATCCAAAAAATCGCAACCTGGATCTCAACAGACAAAATCCAGGGTCTTGCACTCCATCTCGACCCGAACAAAGTACAAGTTCAAGCATGCGAATATGGGAGTTGAAGTCGAACATGTAGAAACATCGTCTGATTACCAGTCAATGATGAAAATTGTTAACAGACGTGAGAGGTACCACCAATAATGACAATGGTCCTCAAGGTACTATAGGTACAATCTACGACACGCGAATTAGTGAGCTGACGTCGAACACCCGTAGAATCATTCGATCAGAGGCCAATGATGAAAACATCACGTCGAACACGAAGAACCTACCATTGAGGCATGTAGGCTCCAAGGCACCTGAAGGGAGTCTCTAAGTAAACTTCATGGATAATGAGTTGAAGTCGACAGGAAGTGACCTTGATCGAAGGTGGGCCATAATGTTTCCCACATCATCGACACGAGACAGAGAAGGATAAGATGTTTTGTGTGAGGTATCAGAGGGAGGTTGAGTATTCTGCAGAGGTCAACTCCTCTTGAACATATTGGTGGCACAAACAGTGGACTTGGCAGTATTTGACATCAAATGATCAGGGGTCACGGTGACAAGGCAATGAGCAGATGAGAGGTCAAACAGGATAACCCAAACCCACGGAGGCAAGTGTAGAAACAAGATGAGATGTCCCCACCCAGACACGAATGCAGACAAGTGCCATGTTCAAGAGTGACATACTGCCGACACGATGATAATTGTGGTTCCTTTTTCCCCACCATTTCTGGCGATTACCCCGGTTATTTTTGGATGACAAGCTTGACGGGGATAGCATATGCTTGGGAGGCATCATTTTGATGGAATCCGATGTCATTAAGTTTCAACGAGTCTGAAAAAGGAAGAACTCGACGGCTTTTCATGTTTAGAGAGTTTGAAAAGACAGTGGAAAAGTAAACTCCAGGGGTGTCCTTTTTCGTAAAGTTGTGTCTCTCGAGCCCGAAAAAAGTATAAAACAATGCTCGAAAGAACCGCTCGATCATTACGACTGAGGAGTACTTTTCATAAGTAGTGATTCCGATCTGAAAAAGTAAAAGAGCGATCGAAATCACGTTGCTTCGTGACCATTAATGAACCCGAAACGACAAGGGTCCGAAAATATTTTCGTTTTTTACACGATCGGAAAAGGGTTTAAAGACGACCGCCTCTCATTCACATTTAACGATTCGAGAGGGCCAACCTAGCATTATTTTCAAGTTTAGAGAGTCAGAAAAGGGCAAAAAGATGACTCCAAAGTGTCTTTTTCGTGTATTTACTGAGTCCGAAAAAGTATAACATACAACTCGTTTCGTCGCCTAAGACGCACAAACACCTGTCGCTGCACAAGAAACTGGCCTAAAATCCATTTTCGACACAAATATACATTAAAATATTCATAAAATGACTTTTAAAACCTACTTGAGGGTCAAAAAGTTATAAAATGGGTGAAAATGGTAAAATAAGAAATTACTTTTCACTTTTTACCTTTGGAGGGCGAAATTAGGGCTTTTGGTGTGCGATCTTCAAGCGACGATTGCGACAAATCCAGTTGACCATTCGGAGCGCCATCAATGTCAGGTAAGAGGTCTATTCCCCCACTCCATTTCCATCCATTTCAAATTTGTTTTAAACTATTTTTCATCCTCTATGGGAGGGATTTAAAAAATAAGGGTTGCGCCCATTGGCGCGGGTTTCGGGCATAGACCCACGCCAATGGGGAAACTTTCCCTAAAGGCACGTGCCCATGGGCGCGACTGTTTTAGAAACAGTCGTGCCAACGACCGCGCGGGTTTTTGGGTCAATTTTTAACAAATTTCAAATAAATGCGCTGCATTTTTTAGTTGCACAAGGATCTAATTCATTGTTTTTGGCTTGTGATTGCAGGGAAACACGCGAAAATGGTAATCATGTGGAAGGAACGAGAACATGACCAAGTGGAAACATTGGCCTTAGCGGATGAGGACTGCATGGAAGCTCTCAGAGCTTGTGGGCTCAAGAAATATTTCCTGCTGTCCTATCTACGAGCTCAGCCAGAGCTCTTGCAGTATCTGATCAATTTGTGGGGCGTAGAGGAACAGGTGTTCCGGATACAGGACCAAGTGTTGGAGTTAAATGTATATGATGTCTACGTCCTTACTGGATTGTCGTGACGAGGGCCGGTGCCCGATTAACTAGTATCAGGCCACCTGGAGAGAAGATGGAAGAGGTGAAGGCTCGAGTTTGCGCAGAGGCACAATATGGGTCGGGTAGCTCGAAAGTGGATATCCCCACTTTCCAAGACCTGACACTCAGAGCGTTTCTATTCACCTTCACACAAGATGCAGGGGTGCAAGTACCCCACAAAGCTATGAAGAACCACTTGATCTTAGCGACAGAGTGTCTTAGCCTGACGGTCTTCAACTGGGCGTCAGCTGTGAAAACCAATATGAAGAGGCTGCTGACAAAGGCCAAGCGAGGAAAGCTACAACAGTTTGGGTATGGCTCCATCTTGGTGATGTTCTTCTTGGAACGTGTGCCAAGCTTACAGGGCCAAGGGGCCTTTGTTCCTGACCCGGCACCTCAAGAGCCGAGGATGGCTCGATGGGCGGCACTGATGCCGAGGGGTGGTGGCGGTCAGCAGATGTCTTTTAGACCTGAGTTTTTCGGGTGGCTTCGCCACCAACTGATTGTGGTGGAGGACTGGCCGTATGCAGGGACAGACTTCATCGGAGACCCTGACCTCCCTCTGCTAGAGGGAGAGGACTGGGACGAGGAGATTGGTATGATCTCGTTCTTTTGATTTTGTCTTTTATGATTTTTTTGGTTAATACATGCTTGTCCTGATGACCTTTATATGCATATGCAGATGTTGACCTGGAGCATTCAACTGGCATGTCTCCCATTGCGAGGAGACACCCAGCAGTAGCAATAGTGGATCCTTAGGAGGAGGGTGGTGACAGAGGAGATCTCATTCAGAACCTGGAGGCTATCACTCGAGGGATTCCAGATTACGCTCGGCTAGCGGATGTCCCACTAGCATACCAAAGGCACACGGTGGGGGTGCCAACTCGCATCCACTGACTCCTGAGATGTGTTAGTGCGAGCAATGGCATGCTACCATGAGCACCACCGGGACTAGATATCTAGGCTTTCTTTTCTATGCATATTTTTTTGGAGACATGTTGTCTCCGGATGTACTCAGACAAACATGTATTATTTTTTTGATGATGCACGTGGTGCAAACATTTGGACACACAAACACACACACACACACACACACATATATATATATAAACATATGTTTTATGGTTTATTGTGCTTTATGCTTCTTATGTTATGTTGAATTACATATTATGCAAATGCCTGTCCAACACATAATTAGCTAATTCATCGGTTAATGTATTAAGTCGTCTTGGAATGTGTTGATAAGTAATGAAATCAAAATCCCTTTCTAACAACTTAACATGTAAATACAACCTTAAGATCCGATGGTCTCTGACGGAATAATGCCCGTTGAGTTGGTGGACGACAATCTAAGAGTCCAAGTTCACAACCAATGTTTGAATGCCGAGGTTAATCGCCTCAGCTAATAATTCAATCACAGCACTGTACTCAGCGCCATTGTTTGTTGTACAACCTAGACAAACCCCTTGAATGTCTACTAACTCACCATGAGGATCGTAGATCACCCATGCCGCAGAGGACAACTTGCGTGTACTGTGGGAGGCACCATCAGCGAAACTAACGTAAGGCGATCCAGACATCTGTCCAAGAAGCAAAAAGACACAATAAGTGGCAATCACGCCGACACACCAAGACAAAAAACATGAAAACATGCACACACAACACACTTGCTGAAAGCACACGTATATACAAAAATAAAGTGCACGCATGGTACTTGTTCAAGTCAAGCCCATTTCGGAACTTACCCTATTGCACTACTATGCGACTGGCCTAGAGCGTGTAGGTGTCGTCTCGACCTGTTTTGTAAAATGATCAATGACACCGATGATCTATCCATGCCCCCCGGCCGAGCGAGGGTTACAAGCTAGAGGATCAATGCCCCCTTGTGCAGAGGGACCGAGGGTCACAACAGTGTGCAATGAGGGATCAAAACGAGTAGAAACCAAACCGAGAGAAGCAAGATTCGGAGGTGGGAGTGAAAAGACACCCATTAGGTTAGGGTCTTTGAAGAGCCCAACTCCCACACTCTCGTAGGGGATGGAGGTATGCTCCATGAGAGGCACATTGCCTTCGGAAGAAGAAGCAAAGAAGGAGAGCTGGTATACCGTGATAATTTTCCCCTGATGAGGGAAACGAATAATACGAAAGAGGGATGAAGCCACGACACGCATGGCATATGTCTAGCTCTAGCTCAAAAGGAGGTTGTAAGTAAGATTTGCATCAACGACCTCAACTTCCACTTCAACGGTCTTCCCTTCCAAAGTAATCGACAATCGTTGAAGGATACCGTAGGGGCGAGATTATCTCCCATCAAATGCTTCCAGCATCGTGGGAGACTGGCTCAAAGTCGGAGACCCGATCGTTTTCCAACAAGAAACAGACATGATGCAAGTTGACGCACCTTCATCAATAATCGTACGATGAATCGTTTTCGAAATGATGATGACTTGAATGAGGAAGGCGATCTGATGAGGCAGCCTCGGTACATGGCTCTCGAGATCAAAGGTGATCAAATCCGAATTGGCCGAGTCGATGCCACCGATGGCCGATAGCAGGGACTTCCTCTGGGGGGGGCAACTCTGTAGAAATTCTAAAGTGGACATAGCCGATGGAGCCTGAGCAGTCCTCAACTATGCTATAGTTCTGGGCAGCACGAGCATTTGGGTTGTAAGATGATCTCCGGAGTACTCCTTTGGGAGGGGCTCGGATGGGCGTCTCAGTGCTAGGTGTCTCAATGTGGAGCGGACCAAAGCTGGATGGAGGACCACTTGAGGGGACCTCAGGCTCCTTCCCGATGGATAATGGATATTCCTTTGCTCGAGTTGTTACATGAACGGGAATGGTTCCAGCCATGAACACTTGGGAACCAAAGGGAGAAGAAGATGAGGATGGATTGGCCACCATTTGAGTTTGTTGTGAGGGGAAAGGTTCTTTCAGAACCGTAGGAATCCCAGGAGCACCTTTCAATAAATGACTAACTTTGGACCGCCTTGGGCAGTTTGGTATAGTGATCCTCGTCATAGATAAGACAACAATACTTCAGTTTGCGTTTGGCTCCTTCCTTGGGTGGAGGTTTGGAGGACTCCTGTTTGGGTTGCTCAGATTTATTCTTCGCTTTCCCCTTTTTCTTTCCTTTCGAGGCTTTATCCGTCGTGGTGGACTGGATGATGTTGACCTTAGAATTACTTCCAAAATTAGATCCACCCTGAGAAGTGTTTTCTTTTGAGGCATTCGATTTTTGCTTCCCAAGGTTCGAGGATGATTTCTTCGACGACTTATTTACAGAGCCAATAACACCATCAACAGATGGCTTTGGCGGAGCTTTGGATGTACCGTGTCTTGGGGCATCAGGAAAATATTCATATAAAGTACCTGACTGAGAATAAACTAAGTCAAGGTACTGAGCACGCGCGATAGCTTTCTCTTCAGTTACACAAGCTCCCATAGCAATGTCTCGTGCAATTTTAGGGACAAAGGAGGTTGTGAACCAATTGGTTAGGAGTTGATCAGGAATCCAAAACTTGATCAACTAACGATGCCGTCTCCATTCATGTATATGATCGGAGATGTGCGTGGCCATGTCCTGTTTGAGAGACGTAAGGAGATGCGTTCCCGTATCATACCGAATGGGTAACTAAAAATGAGTTAGGAATGCCATTGCCAATGAATTGAAATCTTGAAAGGACGCACGGGTCAACTCAATGTACCACTTAGCAGTTGAGCCGGTGAGATTCCTTTGGAACAGGCAGAGCTAGATTGAATCATCAAGCCATGAATTTGACGAACACCAAAGGTGGTAAGTCATAACATGGGCTTGAGGATCCTCTCCAGCTTTCCCATCAAACTTGGGACAATCGCCGGGTATCTTGGTTGGAACTGGTGGCCAGAATGGATTATGCAAGATAGGATCATTAGTCAATTTAGATACATTCGGTAGTTCCAATGTTGCTAATAATGGTAGTTGAGGATTGAAGGACATCTGTGGCTGTGGATACTAGGTAGTACCAGAGTTCCAACCAGTTGCTAGTTGCCCCCATTGATTTTGTCCGGACGGACCGGGCCCATAAGGGTTCTGTCCGTAGGGACTCTGTCCATAGGGGTTATACCCATAACTAGATGGTTGATCCTGGATCTACCCCCCAATGCCCCATTGATTACCAAACTGACCTGCAGGAGCAACATATTGTTGCTGGTAATTTTGATAAGTAGCGACCTGCATCTGTTGATAATTTTGATATGGGGCAAACTAAGCTTGCCCCTAGGGTTGCTGGTATCCATACGGTTGCTGGGCTCCATATTGAGCCTGGGGACCAAGCTGCGCTTGGTAAGAAGGTTGGGATTGAAAACCACCTTGCCTCTGGAGACCAGTTTGAGTCTGGGGCTGAAAAATGAGTTGAGCTTGAGAAGCCATGACCATCTGCATGCCTGGTTGAGCAGGCCCAGAAATATGTCCTTGAGAAGATTGAGTTTGGGCCACCTGGTCGAAAGGTTACCCTAGTTGAGTTTGGGATGGACCTACTTGCCCAGAAGGTTGAGCTCGATGGGTGTTAGGTTGTCCTTGTACAACCAAGGGTTGTCCTTGCAGACCAGATGGCTGAGAAAACTAAACGGTTGGTTGACCTTGGGGTTGACCAACCTGTCTAGATGGTTGACTAGGCTGAGCAGTGGGCTGGCCTTGCTGTGCGTAAGGCTGACCACCCTGCCCAGAAGGGTACCCTTGCTAGATTCCAGGTTGTCCTTGTTGAGCATAAAGTTGTCCTGGATTCTCATAGGGATTGACCGGAAGGGTAACCCTGCTGGACTCTAGGTTGTCCTTTTTGAGCATAAGGTTGTCCCGGGTTTCTAGAGGGTTGCCCAAGATAGGTGAAAGATGGACCACCATAGGCCGTAGGTTTTCCCCAGAAGGGTTGTCCTTGTTGACCTCCAGGTTGCCCTGGATAGGTTTGGCCATAATATTGCTGCTCATAATTAGGCTACGTGTAGGATGGCTGACCTCGATACGATGGTCCTTGATAAGGTTGTCCTTGATCCGGACGGATTTGGCCACCACTGTAACTAGTGGTACCCCAAGTGACATTCAACGGGACTGAAACCTCAACGACGGGCTCAGCTGGCAAGGAAGTATACAAATGATGACCTACATGGTCATAATAAGGGCCTTGCATGCCTGGATTCTGGACAACATGCAAATATTGAGAATATGCCTCCCCTATTGGAATGGCACCAGAAGAAGGTGGGGCACTAACTGCAGGATGAACAACTCTGGGTGTATGTGCCAATTGGCCACTATGTACTGGACCGCAGGACAGACCAACAACAGTAGTTATGATCGAAGACGTCGTAACGACACTAGCAATCGGAGTTGAAGATGCGACACAAATGGTCGGAATGGTCGGAACTGACGTGACAACAGTATTGTGAACTTGTGAAACAAAAGATCCTATAATGGGAATGATGTTATGATCCCACATGGTACCTGAAGAGGAGTTCCTAGAGCCCATGGCATCCCTCAAAGCCCTATAGCGTAAGGGCACTGTAACACTGAGAGGGGTGACAGTGAAGGCTGTAGATATGACCGGGGATGTGGCCGGGATAGGAGTCTCGATACTTGACAAAACAGGTGTCTCACTCGCTACAGGAGATGTGTCCTCCATATCAGAGGAAGCCATCAGGACCGAAACGCTAGTAGGAGTAGAGGGAAAATCCTCTTCGTAAGGTTCCCAAACAGGGTTCCAAAATAGATCGTGAAGATCGTCTTCTGGAGCGCAAGAGTTCAACGGTTGGACACTTGCAATAACAGGAAAAGTGTCACCACAAACCGGTGTCTCAGGAGCGGTAGAAGAAGGAGACCCTTGGTCACTAGGGACGAAATACGAGATTGATGGATCCGCCAGGATGATCAAATTCAAAAAATCCTAGACAAGGTAACGAGGAAAGACCCTACTCAAAACTAACGCAAACAAGATCTAACAAGGTAAGTGTGAATGTGGCCGAATAAATTTTAAGACACCGGGACATAACTTGACCTTTTCATTTTTAAAGAGTCGCGAAAAGGACAAAAAGATGACTCTAGTCGCCTTCGAATATTTAGTGAGCCCAAAGTGAAAAATGCTCAAGTGAGCATTTTCTTTTAGGGAGTCCGAAAAGGATCAAAAAGTGACTACTCTGGAGAACTAGGCAAGGGGTTTACCAAAAAATCTGTAAAACTACATATACACCTTAGCAATCATATGAAAACCGAGAACTTTCCATACGGCAGTCAATCTTCCCGAATGCTGTGTTCGGTGCGTTACGGGCTGTAAGGAGGCAGACACAGCTTCCTGTGGATTAAGGATGATAACCTAGTAGAGTCTCCCCAAATACTCGACGGTACGTGGGAGCACAAGTCCGTACTAGACCACAATTGAGTCACAAAAGGAGGAATCACCCAAGCTTGAGTGGAAACAAAAGTGACTAGGTTTAATGACGCCAGAGCACGTCTCTAGCCTAGACCTCTAGAATGTGAGCGTTATGTTCCAATGCATTGTTAGATTGATTTGGTTTATTTTAAAGTTGATCTTGTGTTAGGTTTCAGTTTTCAGGTCCTACCGTATGTAATCTCTCAAAATTCCCTAAATGCAATCTATATGCCAAAACATGTCATTTCATTCGATGAATGCTAGTTACAAGAGAGTTGAAGAGCTTTCATGCAAACAAAATGATCACAAAACAACAAAGAGCTTCCCTAATGCAGCTAATGAAAATTAACAAACTTTTCTTTAAGATCACTAATCACTAATCCAAATGAAAAGTTCTAATTTTCATTAACTAATTCAAAACAAAAGAGATTTTTTCTTTTTGATGATGACAAAATGCACTAAACAACTTTGAGAAATAACACAAACAAATTCTATTCAATACAAGAACATTCAGTTCCTCAAATCACAAATCAAACATCCAAAGAACAAGGAAGATCCCAAAGACAACGATGAGCCGTGCGATCTAGGCTCAAAGTGAGACGAAGCGGAATTCAAGTGAAGCCAAAGCAAGTCACCCAAATAACGCAACAAAACGATTCACAACTACGAAACAATTGTAAGGGAGCAAATAAAGAGTCGACTAGACCACAAAAAGATCAAAAAACCTAAGGAAGGCTCGACACACAAAGCCACTAGATGCCCTAGGGCTAGAAATGTGAAATCGATAGAAAAAAGCAAACACCCAAAGGGTAACGATCAAAGCCAATCAAATCACACTCCAACACACTCAAGTAGTCTGAAAAAGGTACCTAGGACAAAACCCAAGCTCAAAAAGTTCACAGCCAAGAAAACTTCAAAAGTTTCTAGTCTTGGCGCGACTGTCAAGCTGCAACAAGCGCCTTTCAGGAATTGGCGCGGGTTGTAAATGTGCAACTTGTGCCAACTGGCGCGACTGTAACACTATAAACCAACACCAACATGCTATGGAAAAATAAAAACAAAAGAGTCAAGGCCAAATAAACAATACCTAGGTACACCAAGAGGCAAGAAGAAACACGGGCTTTCAACCCAGAAAGCTAATCAAGCAGGAGAAACAAAGAAACAACCAAGAAAGAAGGCAAGTTCCAAGCTGTTCAGTTCGTAAACCAAACTGGAGATGGACTGAAGTGGCGTTGATCTACTTTGCTAATGCATAACAATAGCGTTTCGAAGGCTATCTGGCCATACTTCAGGCTCCGTCTAAAGTTTACAAATCAAACAACAAGACAAAACAAACAACAAGGCAAAAAGCCAACTCCCCAGTGGAGTCACCAAATTGTTGTGTAGGTAAATCCCCTCTGCGGACAAAGGCGGTCCCACTAGCCTAAATGAGGTCTAGCAACAATCAAACAACGCTAACACGCAGGTTCCTAATTGCAAAGTAGAGACCGATGATGAGGGCCTACCTCGAATCCAACGCTAGTATTTGTAGAAGAGTCGTCGCTCCCGTTCCTTCGCTCCAGCTGGTCACAATCCCCATGATCCTCATGAACGGACACCTACACATGCAAAGAAAAACACAAATACAAGCATAAAATCCAAGAAATGCAACTATATATTAGTCAGAAAGGATATAACTCAAACATCATTATAAAGACAATAAGAGTGGAACCATAATGATAGTCGTCTATTATTATTGATAAACAAAGAAGCATACAACCAAGTTCTGACGTCAAATCCTCTTTTGGCTGGGTGATCAGCAACACATGCCTTGCAAAGCTTGTTGGGAATGAGGAACAAGCCTCTCTCTGCTTGGTTATTTGGACAAAGATCTCCTCATTAAAGGTATAGCCTTATGGGGGTGAACAAGGCCTCTTGTAGCATGAGCTTAGCAATTCTCAGACTTTGGGACTTAGAATTTGGAGCTTGAAGAGTAGAATTACTAACTAGCTTGTCAAAGGCAAAGGGACAAGCTTATATAGAGGGAGGAGAAGGAGATAGGATCAACCACAAGATCCATGGGATTTTCCTTATCATTAGGAAGCTTCCATGAGAGGTGGAGAACTAATTCCCTTCTATGGAGATTCGAAGCCCAACTAAACTAACTCAAACTGGAATCAGTTCATGAATAGGTTAGGAAGAACCTTCGCAAGTTGGTTTGTTAAGAAATTTACCCAACTGGGTTGGTGCTAGTGCGACTCTGAGACAGAGCGCCAGCTGGCGCGCCCTCTTTGGAGGATTTCCCCCATTGGCGCGAATAATACACTGTGGAACAACGCCAATGGAAAAAGGGCTATTTTTATGGGTATTTTGCAGAAGGTGTCTTCAGGGCATATGAAGTACATACTCAAGGGGATACAATGCAGGTGTTTTCAAGTTATGTCACTTCTCACAGGTCCTGGAATAAGTCCTCCAATGTGCGGGAGAAGGGGTGACAGGGACGGTGACAAATTACTGTGTAACACTCTTCGTCACAAATGAGACAAGGATAACGAGGTTTTCGTTCCTCATCAGTTGATTCCACTTTTTCTGGTTTCTCTTTCGAATTTTTATCTGTTTTATTCTTCTTTTTCCATTTCTTCTTACCACTGGATTTTGATTTGGCTGTAGATGACTCTACAACATGAATATCGGTGGAAAGTTCTGCGGAAGAATCTCCTGTCGGGGAATCTGGAAAGGTTATGATAGGAGAAGAATTCTTGGAAGACTTCATCTTACTTTTGGTATTAACCGTACCAATCATACCATCAGCGGCATGAGACCCTGAAGGAGCTGCAACGATTTGATTTTGCTTGGGAAGATCAGGGATTTTCTCGTGTAACGTACCTAACTGAGTATAAGCTAAGTCAAGGTAATGTGCTTGAGCAATTACTTGCTCCTCAGTAACGACTCCAGCCTTAGCTACATCCCCAGTGATCTTGGGCAGTAAAGATTTTACAAACGATTCAGCTAAGATCTGATCTGGGATAAAAACTTTCACTAAACTCCGTCGACGTCTCCATTCATGAATGTGATCTGAAATGTAAGTGGACGTTGACTACTTTAACGAAGTTAATAATTCCGTTCCATTGTCATATCTGACTGGCAACTGAAAATGAGTTAAAAACGAAGTAGCTAACTGACTAAAGTTATAAAAAGTGGCTCGCGGTAAATCAATGTACCACTTGGCCGCAAGACCAATTAGAGTGCACTGGAAAAGTCTTAAACGGATTGAATCATCTGAAAGGGAATTAGATGCACACCAAAGGTGATAAGTCATCACATGGTTCGACGGGTCCTCTCCTGATTTGCCTTCAAACTTAGGAATATCACTAGGCAACTTATTCGGCATTAGTGGCCAAAACGGAAGATAGTTAATTGGATCGTTCGTAAGGCATGACAAGTGAAGCAAGTCCAAAGTTGCGATAAATAGTAACTGACGATTAGGGTCCCTAAAAATCCGGGTCATCAGACCAGCCTCAGGAGGAGGATATCTAGGATAACTAGGAATTGGAATTGCATTTGGGATATTATATCCTCCCGGAAAACCAGGATTAACCAGACCGTACTGGGGTTGTTGAGGTTGTTGATATGTATACCCAAGGTACGGTTGATAGTGATAGATTGGCTGCCACACAGCAGGACCGAATTGGTACTGTCCCTGGTACGGTTGATAAGTAAATTGAGGTTGACTTGTGACAATTGTACTTGAACCAGGTTGTCCTACAGGCATCTGAACCGAAGTGTGAATCGTGGGTCTAGACTGAGGTAAAGATGTCTGAGGAGTTGATACAGGAACATTAGAAACCGGAGCTGTCGATACTCCAGATGTAGGTGGGGTAGATTGAATAGATGTTGCAGCATCCGTTTGAGGCAGAGTACGCGAAGTACTAGGCCCAGGCTAGAAACTACAGAAGGTGCAAAATTTTGAATAGTAGACTGGACAGATTGTTGAGGTGAACCAGAAACCAAGGATTGTCCAGTTTGAGTTGACAACTGTACGTTCGGTTGCAAGACCTGTTGTGATTGAGATGAATCCCACACTAAGTTCATTCTGGGGTCCGGACCCATAACAGGTTGAGAATATTGAGGACCATAACCGGGTTGAGGGTAGGGTTGATAATTCAACAGTACATTTCCAAATCCTTGAACATATGATTGATCGGAAGGTGGTTGGTAACCTTGGGTTGGGTACTGACCTTGGGGTTGATAACCCTGAGGCACGTACTGATATTGGGGTTGACCTTAAGGTACATATTGATATTGGGGTTGGCCTTGAGGTACTTATTGAGTCTGGGGTTGACCTTGAGGAATGTACTGTCCTGCAGGTATGTACTGTCCTTGAGGTTTCCCCCCAGGCGCAAACTGGGTACCTTGAGGTTGCCCCTCAGGCGATACTTGAGGATTTTGAGGCTGCCCCCTAGGCAATGACTGGCCACCTTGAGGTTGAGGATTGGGAATAGTACCCAACATCATGAGAATATCTTCTACACTCAACGACTTAGTACCATTATTTCCAGTTAATAACCCTTGTTGAATAGTTTGAGGAGATGCTCCTGAAAAAGTACCAGAAAGTGACTGATACCCAGCGAGAACAGAAGGACCGCCGTAAAAAAAGGTTTCCGGAGATTGAGAAAACATGGACGACTGTCTTGACATATTTAACAGAGGATAGTAACCCCTAGGTGTTGGGTGATAAGGAATACGAGGTGGTGAAAAACTTAGTCCCGAGTTTTCCAAAAAGTTAGTAAATGAAAGATACCAAGTACTACTCCTAGGTGGACTATAAAAGATTGATTCTCGCTCCCTAAGCTCTATCACAGGTTGATTTTCAGGGATAGGGATGCCTTCTTTTTCTTCCGGAGTAGCAAGTTCTTCAATAGCTATTAGTCCAAAAGGAAGATTTTGGGTAATTACTCTTTCTACCCTGGGTGAACCAGGACCACTCGAAGTTGGAGAGGTAAACACCGATGTTGGAGTAGCAGCAATTTCAGTTTCAGGTTCAGATATTTCAAGTTCTTCACCTATATCACTAGTAGATGAAACAATACAAGTAACTTTGGAAACAGACACAGACTGTGGATTATAATATGCTACTAAAGCTTGAAAATCAGGATGTACCACCAAATAAGACTCTCCTTCTTCAGGTGACCCAACTCTACTATCTCTAGGAGTTACCAGGACTCGTATCCCTTCAGGCTGGCTTGGTGAAAACTCAGGAGGTTGGCCCCGAAGTCTACGGGACTTCCTTGGTAATTCAGCCACGGTTAAATATTTTAACTACTTCACACGAAAACAAAGTAAAATCTCAATGAAAACCACCTAAATCCTCTAAAGAACCAAACAAATTGAATCACATGCCTAAAGAATCTAGGAGATCAAACTACACACAAACAGTAACTTTCCGTACTGAAAACACTAGTTGGTGATGAAATCCAACATCGCAGAGTTCAATACAGAAATGACGGTTGGAACAATTACCCCGACAACCTGCTTAATGAATAGACTGGCACAAGTTCCTCCACTTAACCGTCTCGAGTGAAGAGAACCCCCTAGAAAATCCAAGTGAGTCTAACTGACGTCTGCTCCAGGTACAGTGGGATCTTCCCACCACTGTCACCTTAGGAAGAACCCTATAGAATATGGTCACTATGGTCACCAACGGAAACAAATATACCTGGGGGAATAGTATACGATCCGATACGCACACAAGGGCAGAGTAGCAAGCTCAATCCCCTTGAAGGCTCCTTGACATAATCCAAGGTTTACCAACAAGTGACCCCAGGCTCCTCGACAATGGTTAATCCAAGGTTTACCGCTTTTAATACGTGAATATCTGGCGTCGTTCCCAATGAGGAAGGATTGATTCCCACACTGGTTCGGACGCGATCTCGTGCTTCTCCTTTAAGAGGAGCTTTCCTAGAGCATAGATGCAACAGTTGGATTTTCTCCTACCGCAAGATATAGCTACTTGTTTGTTTTACTATCTTGGAGAGTTGATTACTCCCTACTCCAAGACACTAGCCTAAGCTATGTTGGTGTAATAGAGCCCTAGAAATAAAAAGATTACTAGATTGATTTTACTTTAAGCGTTAATTTTATTGGTTTTTCTTTAAGTCAAGAGCTGCGGAGATGAAACTCGTGGTGTGAAGACTCGACTCGAAATCACTAAAAAAAATGCACTTAAGATGATTAAGCAATCTTTTCCCTTCAATGAACTTCTAGTTAGGAAAGAGTTTGAGAATGCAAATGCTTGTAAACACAAATCTTTCTTAACAAACAAATTAAAAGAAGAGTCTTTGTCTTTTCCAATGCGCTCAAAACGAGACAACTAGTTATTTTCACAAAAAATTCCCTTTTCTTTCAAACACTCAAATACTACAAAAACAAACTTTTTCAAAAGAGTTTTTTATTTTTTATAAAACACTCAAAACTATGGACAAAGCAAATCTTAAGATCTATAAACCACAAAAAACTATTTGAAGTAAAAGCTTACAAAATGTCTTTTTCAAGGATGTTTTACTCGGCTATAAGCAAACCAAGGACTAACTTGTCCAGAATCACAAATTAGTCAAAAACAACCAATTTTGTTTTCTTTTTTAAAAATGAAATCCAAACTTTTAACACAAGCTTTTTCGAAGTTTCGCAAAGAGAAAACACAAGATGGATTCCTCAACAAAGGTAGATTTTTCAAATGGTCAGACTCATAAGAAGGCCAGTAAAAACCAAGGTGATCTAAGGCTTCTACATCTTCTAAGCTCTGAGCTACTACACAACCAAATTGAAAATCAAGACCGGCAACCAAAACTTCTAGGGATTTCACCTAAAACCCTAACACCAATGGAATTAACCTAAGGAAAGTTCTTAATAAGTCACATGCAGGTCTGGGCAGGGGATAACAACATCTAAACAAAAACTAAAATGACTGAAAGATAAAATCTTAAATTTTTCAAAATTTTCGCAGGGTCCACAGGCCCACAGTTCACACAGGTGCGGGAATGCTCTGTGTGAAAAGAAACAGTGCGGCCAAGTTCGCACTGTGTTGCAAGCAAAGGGTGTGTTCCTCTCCTAAAGTTATGAAAAACAAAAAATAATCCTAAATCTACTAAATCCACCCAATTCCACACACAACAAGCCAAAAACAAAAACAAAAACACAGTTTCTCAAGTCAAAGTCAAAACAAGGAAAAAATCAAGTCCCCAGCAAAGTCGCCAATTTGTCACACGAAATGAGTCGATTTTGCGGACAAGCTCAACCTTCCTAGTATCTAAAGATATCTAATGACAAGCAAGCCAATCAAATACTATCTTTCTCTAAATATGCAATTAAACACAAAGGCAAACAAGTGTTTTAGGCCTACCTTGGGTCCAATGCAAGTTTGTGGAAGCCTCGCTCCTTTGATCCAAATGAGCTCCCTTGTAGCAAGTCTGCAAACACAAACAAGAAAACAAATTAAATAGCACCTAAAAATCCAATGTCATAAAGCATATCCATCATAATGATCAAGGAATTTATGAAACAAACCACATAGGACAATTTGTTGAGAAAAATGAATCTGATTGTATTAATTCAAATCAAAGAATAACTTTACAACCTGTGCCTTGATGTTGTACAAGCTCCTCCTAGGGTCTGACAAGAAGTCTCCTCTACTTTGCAAAGTTTCACTCACTTCCCAATGAAGCCAAAAGGTCTGTGATCTCTCCTCTCAAGCTTAACTAGGAAGTCTCAATTCCATCAGCATTTACCCTTAAAAATGTTCAGCTTCTAACCTCTCCAGCAACCAGCCCAATGCTTTAATTTATAGTGCAATGGAGGGAAGTTACTAGGTCCTCCTTCAAAGGGATAAGGCCCTCCTTCAAAGGGATAAGGCCCTCCTTCAAAGGGATAACTCATCTTATCAAGGGATTAGTTCCTTCTCTTTTGGGATGCATGAACCATCTTGGAGTGAACAATCCACGTCAAAATTCCTTCTAGAATCATCTAGAATTAACCCAAAGTGAGTTTTTTAGAATAAAATTGCGCCTTTTTTACTTTCACAGGGGTACGCACCCACCACTTTACAGACAGAGCATGCAGATACGCAGATAACATGAACAAAGGGTGCGAGCCCGTAGGCAAAAGTGAGAGAAAGTGTGGAACCAGAGCTTTATTGATTTTTAATGTCTTTCTCTCATTTTCAAAGCTTGACAAGAAGAGCTGAGGTCTGAAACTTTCTTAGGAGGACAGTATAAGTGATGATAGACCCATACTGACTACAAATAGTCATGGTGATGATATTTTTGTGTAACAACTGGTCAGCAATGACTGGGCAAAATTGGGAAGAAAACAAGAAGAAGCTTTATTGGTAGCAAGTCGCTCTTGAACATGACACTTTCCTTCTGCATCCATGCCGGGTTGGGTTGTTCCATTCATTGGTCCTCATCATTGGTCCATCACACCATCCATCTCTAGAGTTAACGCTACCAATCCATCATCAGTGTCGCCGATATGTTCAAGAGAAGTCATTCAGACAATTCACCTAAGTCTCACCCACTGCAATTCATTCATGCTTCATTCCTTCATGACCGCCACCCTGAACCCTCATATCGTCAGTTTGTTTTCACCTCCAAAATCATTTGCTTCATTCCGTATCGTTGATGTGGGATCCATTAAGGCCCTCCTGCAACGAGTCGCTTCTTGTCGACATCAGCTCATTATCCAAGAAGTTGACTTAGGAACAACCCTTTCGGCGACAGGTTTACATCAATGACCTTCGACCGAGAGATATTGTGTGGTGCTCGACACCAAGTCCCTTTTTCACACCACGTAGAATGTACTGTAGTACCTTGAGGGTCATTGTCAATATTGGTGATTCCTATCACGCCTGTTAACAGCTTACATCATTGGCTGGTAATCAGGCGATGTCTTTCCATGTTCGACTCCAAAAACATTTTTTCACATGGATCAACTTGTACTTCGAGTGAAGATTAGCCGAGTTTGAAGACCCCAGATCTAGTTTCATCCATCCAAGCTGCAATATATTCAAGAATATAAAAACATCCAGTTTACATCATTGCCGAATAGATGATCATCCAAATCAAAGGATGATGTGTCCATATCATCAGTCTGTCACACAGACGATCGTCTGTCCTATGTACATGAAAATGAGTTTATAAAGCT